>BPLR01015389.1:0-150507 GCA_021605095.1 Caerostris extrusa | reverse complement strand
GCCGTATTGCTGTAGGAATTGACTTAATTTTTTTATATTGCTTCTGTCAATTAGGAGAGTTCTGGGGTTTCTTTGTCTTGACCTCTCTTCAACTGCATATATTATTGTCAACTTCTTTGTCCAAAGTTTTCTTACAATTTTCCTCTTAACGTAATGTCCATATTTCTCCAAAAGCTACAACAAGGGAGAAAAAAAAAAAAAAAGGTTTATGTATTATCCTTAGTTTGCAAATCTCAAGTGAAAAAATGTAACGGAAAGTTCTTTTAGCAAGATCTTCGTTGGAAATTTCCTCTATATTTTACGTTTACAGTGATATTGTTCGACTCAGTAGAGAAACTTCCTTTAAAATTTCTGAAAGGAGACATAGACAATGTATTGTATATTAGGACCAGACTATGTTCATGTTATACGCTAATCCATTTCCTTATCTACCTGAAATTGAAATTGTCTTAATTTAGGTGAGACTGAGTGCTATTTTCTAAAGAGGGCCAGTAATTTTAGTTTTTTACATTTCCGAATGTGGTCTATAGTATAAATAAAAGTAAAAGTAAAGAAATCATCATTCTTATTTACATTGTCCAGGGGTGCGACAGTAGATCTACCTCCCCATGAAGTACGCCTGGAACATCTAGGCGATCTACTACTATGGGCCTGGCGACGATCCCAAGAGTGATTTCCTTCGTGGGGACTTCGCGTAGGTTATGTCTTGTAGAATGAGGCTGGTTTGTGTCAATCTAAGAAAGTTGAGATTTAGCATTCCCTTGCCAGCAACGATGTTGAGAATTTGATGTTGGGCTATGACTGTTCGGCGAGTCATCTGCTTTTTTGATAGCCCAAATTGCCCGCTCTGTGGAAAAGATGAGATCATGGACAAACACCATACAGTAGGACTCCGAGGTGAAAAGATATTGGGCGCTAAACTTTGCTGATGATAGATTTTTTTTTATCTTTTATTGTTTTCTTTTTTTCTTCTGTGTGTGGCTTACACTGTTTTTGATCTTGTAAGAAATTAGTTATTTTCTCTTGCACCATTGAAATAAAAAATATTTATACTGTCATGAGAATAAGTTACACCATAAAAATATCTTACATCGATTGCAGGAAAAATTTTGAAGAGTATTACTATTAATCTGGTTCTGAATTCCACATTACGAAAACATTTTATTTCAAAGGGACTATAGATTGAGGCGTGCTTCTTTATTAGTTTTTGAGCAGAATACCAATTTTGTAGAAGTGAAAAAGCCGTTGAGAGAAACGCACTGGTTACAGGAACGATAATCCAAGAACTTTTATCTGGGATAGATTTAAGCGAGTAAAGTTTGGCGCGTCAGACATAGAACGGGTGGAGGAACACTAAAGGCTCCTACCCACCGAGGCGACAGGCGACTACGCGACATGCGACAGGCAAGAAAATTTTTTCGACCCCTTCACAGTGAAACGTCAGAAATAACATTACGCCTAGTGAAGTTCAGCTTCCAGTTGAAAGCCAAGTCAACTCGAAGCGGTGCATTTCAAACCGGTTTCAGGCGAAAGCAGTGAGGCTAGTGATTCGTCAAATCTTGTCGCTTAAACGCTTCTCGCCTCGGTGGGTACGAACCTTAAAAGAAAAAAGACGGCGGAAGGTACAAGGAGAGAGCTGCCCTGTCGCGCACAACAGCGCGGGCTCCGAGTGTAAAAGACCAAGTGAAGAGGGCACACACGAGGAAGAATCCGATTTGCGGTTGGTCCCTGCTGCCACATCCTTAGACATTGTTAAACTCCATTCGTCATGATGGCTATGTGGACCATGCTGCCAGTTGAAATCAGCATCAATACACGTGTGACTGTTTTTCAATTCCTTCTATTAGCTCACACTCTCTCTATATATATCTTGTTCAAATTTTCAATCGTTCATAAAATACTTTTTTTTATTCATCCACTCAAGGTCAAATACATTTCTTTGTAACTTGTAGTGGATGACACTGGATGTTAATACACTTTTTTTCAAATATTAATTCAGTAATTAAATTTTATTAATTAATTTTAGTTTTTTTAGATTTAAGTTGCATGTATGTACCAAGAGATGGCGCCAGATAAACTTAATAAAAGGAATGAAAATTAGTTATAAAGGACTTTTTGCAATAGAGTGGAAAAAAGTAGGAATTGACTTTTAAATTTTTTTTTATATTACTTGTTTAATATTGAATTTCAATTTTGAAATTGTATATATATTACATTGGTTAATAATTATCGAAATCACTTATACTAATATAATTTGTATGACTTATTTTTAACGTCATACAAACGTGTTGTAATGTATTTAGTTTGTAAATATTAATAAGCACATTTTATTAATATTTTAAATTGCTTTCAGATTTATTTCCTGTGTATGTGTTTCCTTATTCTTCCTGTAAAAGTCTCTGAAAGCATTCGTATCTGTAGGTTAATATGCGATATGGGTTATTGCGGATTTTAGATATGTTATTAAATGGGTTATTGCAGAATTTTTAGTGGTTAATGTGTGTGTTGGGAAGACGGTTTAATGGGATTTTTTAGGTACGAGTTATTGTATATTTATAAGAGTTTAATGTTATGTAACAACGAACACAATATTTTTATTAAAAAATTAGCATTCATTTTAAAAGGATCGTCAGAAATTCCAAATTGAAACTTTTTCAATTACCAGCAACCTAATCGGCAACAGAAGACAGGTTGAATTCCATCCTTTGTCAAACATTATCCTGTAGAGTTTCATATTTCTGAATGCATTGAATTGCGTCAAATTTAACTTCACGCAAAAGCAAAAGTCGTCTATGTCGATGAACCACGTTTAGACAGAGATGTTAAAATTGGTGCTGTTAATTTGTTTTAACACTATCTCTTTTTTCAAATGCTTAGTTCGTTGAACGATCATCTCGTTTGGTTCAGTAAAATTCGTTCATCTAAGTCGTATTTGGAGACAATGTGGAGATTATTGTAAATCCTCCCAGTTAACTTCAAATTTGAACTTGATCAAGCAATGTCATTTGAGATTGAAAATAAAATTTTCTTAATATCTGTCTCAAACTATATGTGAGCTTATTTTCGCTGAATTCAATAAAGTTGTAGAAATAGATAAGGCAAATATATTGAATAATATTGGAAATTGGCATTAATAGAAATCAAATATATTTTATTTAATAACGAGATCCATTAATATCAACATTTTTAAAGGTGCGTATTTATTTGATAAAATACCTTCATAAAAGAAAAAAATATGCATTCATCGTGAATTCAAATGAATAATCAGAGCCCGAATCCCATTGATTAACGTTTTACTGTGAAAATGAATGCATAGAATTCTTCGACCTTTACGAAAATCCACTTGCATTTTATGTTTACCACTTAATACTACTTTGCGTTATCCTCCTACTTGCTTTTGAATGCTTGCTACTTGCAAAATCTTATATCTAACGAGTGTTGTGTTAACAATTTCGTGCATTGTAAAACAAACGATTTTCGATTGTTATCAATTTATTAAAAACGATATAGTGCAAGAATGGTTTTAAATAAATTAATAGTTTAAAAAAAAATCAAAAACACGCTTTTAGAGTTCATCAAACTAAAAAGTAAAAAAAATAATTGTTAACATAAGAATAAAATGACTGACGAGAAAATATGTTAACAATAATTTTTTACTTTTAGTTTGATGAACTCAAAGCAGTGTTTTTTAGTTTTTTTAAACTATTAATTTATTTTTACTTTTTAGTTTGATTAACTCTAAAAGCATGTTTTTAGTGTTTTTAAACCATAATATTTAAATGAGGTGTAACTGTAAATAAAACAAAGGCTAACTGCGAATATGTCGAGCCAGCCAGGATTCGAACAGGGAATCTCTTGATTCCATCCATTGTCCCACGTAGGTTTGGATATCTTTACTGAATACTTTCATTCTACATGGGTTAAATTGTTCTTCATAAGTTAAAATAAAATCTCTAATCCTGGCGATCTTAATCATGGTGAGATAATAAACTTATCAAACTATTTTAGTGTCGTTGGTCCTTCACAAGTCTACAACGTTTAAATTAAATCTGATCGTTTAAAGTAGGGCAAAAAAATGAGCCCAAAGAGTCAGTTACAAACAAACATTCAGGTGAAACTAATATAAAAGCGTATTAAAAGAATCAACTGTTTTCTTTCTGAAAGATGCCTGTAAATGTTTCTTTGCAGCTTAAATAGTGTATATGAGGAGAAACATATCTCCAGGGAAAAAGGCAGTTACATACAAACATACAGGTGAAGCTAATAAAAGCGTATTAAAAATTGCTTTCAAACATGTGTTACTTTTTTATCATTACTTTCATAAGTGTAAATGATACTTCGCACTCAAATATTTTCATCAGTAGCCGTAACGGAATAGTTACAAGGTCCCTCAATTTTTTTAGTACTACGGGGTGTGGAAACACACAGTTTGTTAAAAAATTATAGATTTAAAAATTATATATCCTTTCAGAAAAAGTAATGTGGGGAAATAAAGTTTATTAAAAACTTCCCAGAGAGATGAAAAAAGTAGAATTTAATGAAGGATTGTCGTCTGTTATTAATAGTTTATCTTATTCTTTGATTATGATTTATGACCTCAAGTGAGATCTTTTGAGCGATATTAAATTAACAAAGTTGTATACTAAAGCAGGTTATCACCAAAATATGAGTATTCAAAATATTCAAAATGTTTTTTATAAAGGAAAAAAGAAATTAGGGACATTTTACAGAATGCAAATTACCTTTTTCGCTTAAAAATCCTACAGATCTATCGCAAAATCATGCATTTAGGCAGACAAAGGCAAAGGTGGGTTAGTTACAAAGTGACTGGAAGAAATATCTCTTACTTCCAGCTACAAAATTAATTTAAAAATTACAAAATTATTTAAACTTTTAAAAGTTTAAAAAGTGAATTACGCAAACTAAATGTTTTCAGAAAGTTTACAAGGATGCCCTTCAAAACCATTTTATTGGCTTTTAATCGATTTAAAACCTGATACAGATTGATTGCTGATTGAGTGTAAGCTGTGACTGTGTAGTGAAATTTTTCTAAGGAATAAATAAATAGTCCCGAATCCCGGCGGTGACATGGATATTTGTAGTGATTCGGAATCCAATTTAAGCTGTAGGTCCCGGTCTCATATGACCGCAGAGCGTCACAGAGCCCAAACAGACTTCTTCTCACACACATCATTCCAAACTGTTAAGGGGCAACTCAGCTCTTGGCACAGCAATGTGGTGTGGTGTGGTGTGGTGTGGTGTAGTAGTAGTAGTTTTATATAACCCATAAAGGGAAGCTTCTTAGATTCTACGGACATACGAAAAGTCATACGAAAAGAAGATACAGCTACGAGTCGATGACCACTCACGTTTTTAGAGGATGGTGAATGAAATGGCCGATGAAGATATGGATACTTCCAACGGCCATTGGTTCCGGTGGCCGACCCTCTTCAAGATCTTTGTAGGGGAGCCAAATTTATTAAAATGTCGGATATCCCTAAAACTCATCTTAATGCGAAAAACGCTATTCAAGAGCAATTCTCTGTTGTCGAATTTGGGATAAATAGCCAGATAAATCTTCTCTAAGACGCAAGCAAGTGTCCGGAGTATGCAAGATTAAAGAAGTAGCTCAATCAGTATCAGTACAAACATTCAACAAGCACCTGGTAAGTCGACTTTATTTGAAAATTACCCAGTATTAAACTATACTATTTATTTTGATAATAATATTTGTAATTCTTGTTGGCCCAGTCTTGTTGGCCCTTGTGGCAAATTGCTACTGCAAGAAATTAAGCAATTTTCAGGAATAGAAAACAAGCTGTCATAAAATTTTTATCAACTGATCAAGATGCTAATTGCAAAATTACAAATTATTTAGTCACATCCAAGTATGCGTATTAAAACGGCATCAAACCAAATAATGAAAGACCTCTGAAAAGTGGCAATCATAGGATTACTGATCGACACCTTGCTACATGAAGAAAATAAACTTTTCAGTCATCAAAGTCTCTCACTGAAAAAAAATTCATTATTTGTAATGAAAGAATGAATAGTCCAAAGAAAAAGAATGAATAGTATTCTTAGTGGAACTGATCCGAACCACCAAATTCCAGAAAATCTTTAAAGTTAAAATATTACCTATCAGTTACAATAGAAAATTGGTCGACCTCAAGCAAAAACAACATCTAATCAGTCAACATCTAGTCTGTGCCTGGCTAATTTCAGATTTATAATGCATATTTATTTTAAGATAAATAATCGTATTAACTAAATTTTTCTTTCTTTTTTAAATCTATTTGGGCAAGCTTCCTAATAATCTTTACCATTCTTTTCTTGCACAACATTTCCTCATCGTCTTTGTACTCAAACAAGATAGAAGCTAAAGGCTGCTTGCGCCAAAGCCAATGTGCTTCGCACCATGCAAAATCAGAGACAATAGAAATTTTTACTAGAAGAAATATTATTGTATAATAATTCAAATATTATTTCAACAAGTTCCAACTGGCATAAAATAGCCAAATGCGGGGAATATCATTGTACAAGAGAATGTCCCGTAAAAGAACAACAGCAGGAACCTACATCATGCATCAACTGTCACGCTAAGGTTACGTAGCTTCTTGAAGATGCTGGCATACATTCCCAAAACTAGCATCCAACAAAGACAATTAATAGAAAAATCTACTCTAATACCCAAGTCATTCAAGACACATGTTATAAATTTATGTCCAAGGGCACAAGGTCTATTTTTTTTGCACAAGCTCTCATCCTACTCTGACCTCTTCTACTAAAATTCAGCCAAAAGTGACATTCCATCTAACACGGACACTCTGGACCTTCCGCCTAGCTTAGAGAAATTAATAGCATCCTTACAGCATTCCCAAAACTCGTTGAAGCATTTCCAAAAAAGGTGGAAAAGCGAAATATTTTGAGAAATTTCATGAATTTCTAGAAAAATTCAATTCATTCGTGGTTTAAAAACTTGAAACTGTTATAAATACGGAATCCTAAATTAGATTTTTTCAATTTAAAATGCCTTTTTGCTTATAGTTATATTATTTGCTTATACCGCTCTAATAGTTTTCTTCGTTATTTTCCGGATAACAAAATATCTAGTTTTGTCACACAACTCCCTAATTATTATTTTAGATGGAAAATTGGAAGTTGGATTACTGGAAATTTTTATCCTCACACTTGGTATAATGTAAATAAAAAGAATAATATTTTCAGATTTGATCTGGGGAATCGTAAACTAAACACGAGAAAATTATCATCAAGTTCATATGAAAAATCACTTGATATTTTGAAAGCTTTGACTGTATCTTCTCATGAAGGTAGATAAAAATTTTAAAATCAACCTTCATACTAAGCTTGAAAAATACAATTTTAAAAGGTTTTGTAATCTCCTAGGGTTTCAACCTCAATTGATAGAAAATGCAAAAGGAAAACGTTTATGTAAAATTATTAATATCTAACGTTTACAGAGACATTATTCAGCCTGTAGTCGTAGGATTGAAGCATCAGAATTAGAATTAAGAACCAATTGTTATTTCTCATTTCACAGAAAAGTCAATGTATGTCAAGTCTCGCAGACATAGTCAAATGTATTCTATGATAAACAACAACCTGTTCTTATTAGTCTACAATCCTTTCAAACCTTCGAAATTGAAATTGTCTTAATTCAGGAGACTTAGTGTCCTTCGAAAGTGGAGAAGTCATTTAATTTTTATATTTCTGAATGCATCAGATACTATAATTAAAGTAACATATCAGTTTTTTTTTTTTTACATTGTCATGGTTATAAGTTACACCATGATAGTACCTTAAGTGTGTTACAGCAAAAAATAGTACATTATACAAATCAATTTGATTCTGGAGTTTTACATTACGAAGGCATTTTATTTCAAAAAGGGTAAAGGATTAAGAGGTGTGTTTTTTACCCTTATTTTAAAACATGCAAAAGGTTTAGAGAACGACACTGCAAAATATTCTATTAATTGAATTCTTTGCAAAGTATATTCTGTATCACAAGACAGCACGTCGTTCAAACAAATATTTTTAAATGCCCATAAGGATGCGTTAATAATGAATGACTTTCATGATACATTTCAAATATCTTCATTCAATTTCAAACATTATGTAATGATTTTTACAAGTATTTATACAGATGGACAACCAAAGCTTCACACTGAATTGTAATTAAATTTTGATCAAAATGATTATTTAAAATAATACCAAAGTCACTTCTCTGGAACGGAAAAAGTAGGAAAAATTCGAAGACTTTTTATTTCTAGAGAATGCTATATAAAGGAAACACCATATTGGCTTTCAATCTGTCTCACCATTGTAATGGGTATCATTTTAAGTAGATCAAACAAAGCAAACTGAGATTGCAAATAAAATGGATTAGGCGGTGTGTTTCGTTGTTTGTTTCGAGCAGCATTGCCATTATTGGTGAAAGATGGAAAAGCCATTGGAAAAGAAGAATGTTCGCAGAAGTGAAAGCATTCAATGCAGTTTCACTTACAAAAGATTTAAAAATTCTCCTAACAGCAGATGCAAAGAGATTGGCAAAGGTTTGACACGTAAAGCAATCAATCGACTGCAGATCATGATTAGTCAAGAAAAACATAAGAAGAGAAAAATCAGGAAGAAAGTCTTTTCTTCTAAAACACGAAAAGATTTAAGAACATAGTATTTTTGATTAAAAAAATGGGATTTATTTTAAAAGAATTACTAAAATATGTATAGTCCGAACTATAACTTTTTCACTTACCTGTAACCCCAATGGCTACAGAACACAGTCTTTGGGTTGGAGTTGGAAGTGGAAAAGAATAAGATAATTTTGTGCCATACTGAACTTTATGTGAAAGCAAAAATAGTCAAAGCTTATGCTCGATAAAAGTTGATAAAATTGATCGTGTTAATTGTTTTCAGATTGCATGTGGTTTTGTACAAGATAATATTTTTATTGGACAAACTCAAAATAAAAAAAAATTATTGTGAGATGTGTTAATAATGATGTTTTAAATGGTATACTTCAAAAATTTGCATTCGATTTCAAACATTGCCTAATGAATTTTATAAATATTCATACAGATTGACAGCTAAAGCCTCACACTCCATAGGAAT
Source organism: Caerostris extrusa (assembly GCA_021605095.1). Classification (NCBI taxonomy): domain Eukaryota; kingdom Metazoa; phylum Arthropoda; class Arachnida; order Araneae; family Araneidae; genus Caerostris; species Caerostris extrusa. The sequence continues at coordinate 141,378 of BPLR01015389.1, read as the reverse complement.
TAAATTTTGATCAAAATAATTATACAAAAGATTAGTAAAATCATTTCTTAGGAACGGAAAAAGTAGGAAAAGATCGATGACTTTTATTTGAGAATGTTATATAAAAGGAAACTCCATATGGTTCTTCAATTTATCTATTGGCCATAAAATTTTCTTAATTTGCATTTCAAACTACATACTACGTTGTTATTTTCGCAGAATTAGATAACGCTTTCCTAGTAATAAACAAGTTAAAAAACATTTTGGTCAATTTTGGAAATAGACATGAATGAAAATCAGACATCACGCGATCCAACAACTTCACCATTTTTAAAGGTATGCGTGCATCTCATAAAATACTTTTTCATAAAAGAAAAATATGTATTCGTCATAAATTCAGATGAATCATCAGAGCCGAACCTCACTTTTAAGCATATCACTGTGAAAATGACTGTATCGAGTTCTTTGATTCCTTCAAAAAATCCACCCGAATTTTATGATCAGCGATAACTTGATATCTTTTACATTACCGTTCTGTATGCTGAAATTTGACACTCTATAAAATTTTACTTCTAATGTGTATTGTTTTGAAAGGATATTAAACGATAATATGTATTTTATTGAAAACAATCTCATGCATTGTAAAAACGATTTTCGCAGATATCATTTTATTAAAAAAAATGGTATGGTGTAAGAATGACTTTAAAATGTGTCACTCATGTGTTACTTTCTCAATTCAATTCCTTCTATTAACTCACACTCTCCCTATATATATCTTGTTCAAATTTTCAATCGTTCATAAAATACTTTCTATTCTTCCCCTCAAGTTCAAATACATTTTTTGAACTTGTAGTGGATGACACTGGATGTTAATACAGTTTTTCAAATATTAATTCATTCATTAAATTGAATTAATTAATTTTATTTTTTTTTTTTAGATTTAAGTTGCATTTATCTACCAATAGATGGCTCCAGATGTAAGAGGAAAATTTCAACTTTATTTATAAAGGACTTTCTGCAATATAGTGACAAAAAAAAAGTAGGAATTGGCTTTAATTTTTTTTATATTACTTGTTTACCATTACTTTCATAAGTGTAAATGATACTTCATACAAACATTTTATTTCTGTACACGTTATTAAAATGTTAAAGAGACCCATCAAATTATTTAATACGTTTGTCTACGATGTGGAAAAACACAGCTTATTAAAAAAAATAATGTACTTAAAAATCATATATCGCTTCGTACAAAAAGTAATTTGGTATTATAGAGTTTATTAAAAACTTCGCAGAGAAAAGAAAAATGTAGAATTTCATGAAGGATTGCCATCTAATATTAATAATATATATAATGCTTTGATTGTCATTGATGATCTCAAGTCAAAGCTGTCGAGCGATACTAAATTAACAAAGTTGTATACTAAAGTAGGTCATCGAAAAAAAATATGAATTATTTTTATTTTTCTAAATATTTTTTTAGAATGAAAAAGAAATTGGGACATATCATTGAATGCAAATTACGTGTTTTTGTTCACCAATCTTAGAATCTTTCACAAATCATCCCTGTTGCCAACAATTTTATCCAACTTAAAATAAATTTATTCCAGGAGTTTATAAAGGATGCCACTTCAAAACCATTTAATTTATTTTTAATCGTTTTAAAATCTTATACAGACAATTCAAAGAGATTGCATAGTGGAATATTTCCATGGCATAAATAATACAGGGATGAACGTCGTTAATTATTTCGTCTTTAGAAGTCATGGCGTTTGCTGACTTAGATATGGAAGGATTTTAACTTTTTGCAGAGCGTTTTATTATCAAAGAGTTGACAGTGTCAAATTGGCAGGGATGAACAGCGTTGATTATTTCGTTTTTAGGAATCATGGCGGTTGCTGACTTAGATATCGAAGGATTTTAACTTTCTGCTGGGTGTTTTATTATCAAAGACTTGACAGTGTCTACAGTGCAAGACAACACTTTTTATGGGAGGTTACTTTAAGCCCCCTCATACTTTTGAACCGCAAAAGAAACAAGATTATTTATGAGTTACAAAGCACCTACATAAAATAAAATGAAATGGTGAATTACTTTATAAAAATTTGCTTTGTGTTTTGAAGATTATCAATGTAAATGTTTTCTACACTTATGTAAATAGATTACAGAAGAAATATTTTTTTTTAACGTGTAAAGATATTTTAAATTTACATAACATTGAATACCGAAAAGTATATGATTTACCACCCCCAAATGTTTTATGCCTTCTTACACATGGAAATTTTTTTTTACCACTATGCTATCTATAAAGCTAAAGTATTCTTTAATTACTTCTTTGATCTATATTTACCTTTCCTGAAGGCATTTTTAATTAAAAAAAAATATGGGATATGATTTAACAAACAGTTTAAATAATACCTAACACATTTATAAAACTATATATACATACATATCTTAGGTATATAGTATCTCACTATAATACTGTATCTAAGGTTCGATTTCATATCGAGCAAACATGCATTCCCATGGGAATAATGGATCAGACAAAATGAACATTGCTTGTGAAACCGCAAGGTCATCAGGTCAACCGCAAGGTCTTGATTGATCAGGCAGATCTCTAATGGAGAGAAAACAAATAATAGGAATGGGAAGATATGAAGGTCAAATGGTCATTATTTCAAAACAGGTTTCATTCAGGACTGGCAGTGGGATTAGTTTTCGTATATATAGAGAGACTTAGAGACCAAAAGGATTGCAATGTTTTCGTTGTAACTTTTACCATCATAATTCCCTTAATTATAATTTCAAATGAAGGTGTTTGAAGTGCGGCCACGATCACGCCATTAAGCAATGCCCATACAAGGGCAAATAGAAAAACAGACTTACATTTAACTGCAACTGTTTTGTTTCTTGGAGATGATGCCGAAAGTTTCCCCGACCAAGAGTACCCAACAACCAACAACCCAGAAATAATCCAACCAAATTGTACCGGACTGTGGATCCGTTTTTAGCTATTTTGCAGCTAAATGTGTTTCATGGATTACGTACGGTAGGATTGGTTTACGAATATATATAGAGACTTACAGACCAAAAGTCTTGCAATGTCTTTATTATAATTCATTTACTTTATTTTTCCATCATAATTCCCGTAGTTGTAATTTCAAACAAGGTGCTTGAAGTGTGGTCACGATCATGCCATTAAGCAATGTCCATGCAAGGGAAAATAAAAAACTGACTTGCATTAACTGCAACTGTTTTGCTTCCTGGAGAGAAAGTCCCAAGCTCAGTAATCAAATTAATTCTCAGCTATTCTAATTTTTCTGGACATTTTCTATCTATTCTGCTATAAATTCTGAATTACAACTGCCGGAGATGAGACCGCTATAGGCTAGGAAGCTGCATAAATTTGTTAACACCATAAATCCTTCCAAAGAGCAATGTAAAGTAAATCAAAAGGATATTTCCTAAAAAATGTTCCCGAAATGTTATTAATTCTTTGTGTGAATGAGCTCTGAATGTACTTAAAGGCAACGTACATCTTTCTAAAACTGAAAGAATAAATTAATGCTTTTGAAAAAAAATTTTAAGAAAATGTTCTGATGAAGGTAATACTCTATAAAAAGAGTAAGATATTGGTTCAACGGGGAGAAGGATTTTTAGTTTTGTTATTATCTGCTACAATTTCAAATAACTACTTCGTTGATCCATGGAATAAAATAGAAAAACGATTTTTGGTACCAGAAGATCATGTAAGAAGAAAAGACATTAAAATTGTAATTTGATTCGGAAAAAGAGGATTCTATTATAAGCAGAATTTTAAAAGCGACTCCTGTTCAGCACTTAAATACAGCAAAGGATATTCTGGATTATTTTAAAAGAGAAATGTTGAGTATTATCTCCTGAAGAAGAAATCGTTTATAAAGAAAAACGATTACATCGAACTAATATTCTAAGATACTTGGAGATTCATTTCAAAATCAAACTCCAATAGGCGGGAATAATTTCATTTAATTTTGAAAGAAATGAATATACAATAAAAAATTTTTCAAGCCGATCCGATAAAAAAGGCAAATAGATTGTATTCAAAACGAATTGCATGGATTTCACTTTGATGTACTCACTTATTGCAATAAAATAATATTTGAACTATTATTTTGTGTGTGCTTATTTTATCAGAAAACAAATTGTCATTACATCTCTATGTATTTTCATATCATTTACTGTAATTTTTAATTTAAATACTATTATGAATAAATGGTGTTTGTTTAGAAATATTAAATTCCGGAATTTACTTATACGAAAGATTAACACTGCATCGGCTCTTGTTTAGATTTCTCTATACATAACTATATATTATAAAATATTTCCTATATAGCGAGCTCTGAATGTATAAAAAGCTCATATATTAGAGTTCATATATATTTTAATATTCAATGATTCTAACATGACAAGTTGATGATTGTTAATATAAGATTTTTAATGAAATCCCAGAAAAATAATTACAGGTTTTGAAAAAAAAAGTCATTAATGAAAAAATGTCTTAAATAATAAAATGTCTTATATAATAATTAAATATTTTATAAATAATAAAATTAATTAATTAATAATTTTAATATTTAATATATTATTTTTAATTATATAATAATTAAAATGCCTTATTTTAACAAAGAGTTTAAATTTAAATCATCATCATCATCATCATTGGTGCTACAGACCTTGTAGAGACATTTATCCCTGACCTAATTTAAGAATTTTCGCTATTCCCACAATTAGTTAACCTTTTTTTTTTTTTCTAGTTAGAGATTCTCAATCTCTATCTAACTCCCGATTTGCAATGCTAATTTTTGGTCTTTTGGCTGTAGATCTACAAGGGGTTTCTTTAAGGAATCTTATGGTTCTGCGCGATTCCATTCTTTCTACATGGCCTAGCTATTGGATTTTCCTTCTCCTTATTTCCGTGGCAATATCCGATTCCTGATATTGTCACGGAAATATTCCGTGATGATTCTTACCAGATATCTGATTCCTGATATCTGGTAAGAATCATAGATGTAGAGTTTTCAACCGGTTCCAATAGATTCATCCCGGCCGAACCTACAGTTTTTGCAGACTTCTTTTACCAGTCTAACAATGACTGGACTTTTCCAGTGGCTGTCTAGGCGAATTGACAGGCACAATAAAGCCATGCATTTCTTTAAATAAAGCCATTTAATGGTACTATATTTTACAACGATATTTACATTAGTTATTAATTAAGGGGTAAACATATTCTCTCGCTGCTTGATCTTGCTGAATCTCGCTGCCGCCAGCGTTCTTTTTCGCGCCCATCTGCGGGGCCTTTTTTACTCATCCACGGGGACCTGTCCCCTCTCGTGGGGTCAGAGTTCAAAGTTGAATACTCACCCACGTTGTAAACAGGCTCTGTCAAAGATAAGCAACCGTGATGTGTCGCCGCCTGCTGATTACCACACAAACAAATCCTACATAGATATCATAATTTGTTCTAATTCTCAATTTGTCGTTTTCACAAATTGTTTCAAACAAATTTCAAAAATTTGTCTTTCCTCATTTATCTCAATAACTCCTCATCACAGTTTCTCATAGTCCATGTCTCAGAACCGAACAAAAAATTTAAATAGTACTTGACACATTTATTATATTATTTTTATAAGTATATATTTCTCAGTCCAATGCATCCAATGATGTGTGTACGTATATTAAAAACAGAATGCTAATAATAAAATTTAAGGAATAAATGCAAAAATAAAAAGTTTTGTAAAAAAAAAAAAATTATCAAATTGAAAAATAAACATGTAGTTTAATAAAAAAAAAAAATTAATAAATTTGTAAAAAACAATTACTTAAAAATTTTATTAAATTGGGAAAAATTATAAATTTGCTCAGAACTAGAAAATAATCATATCAGGAATATGTTTCTGAATAAAAACTTTATCAATGTATTTTGGAAAAAATAATATAATATTGAAATTTTTTTTAAATGTTTTTCTTTATAACATAAAAGTTAAAAAAAATAATCCATAACGTTTAAATTAACTTTTAAAAATAATCTTTATTAAAAATATAAAAATTGATAATTTTATTTAACTTAATAATTTCTTTCATAATTTATTTTATTTTATTGTATATTTTTTTTAATCTAAATTTACACAATCGATAAAAATAGTTTAAAGAAATAGAAGTGTCTTTTCAAAAATTGATAAGCAAACATGTAAAAGTATGATTTAATAGATGGTATTAGTGCGAAAATCAGAAACTCAATGAACTAGTTCAAAATATTCATAAGATTCCAATCAAATCCATTGATATTAATAGAAAGATTTTTTTCCATTCATAAAATAACATTTAAAATATTTTTCAATGATTTTTAGAATTAATACATAATATTAATGGAGCCCAAGTCCAAGATTTGTGCATGGCAGAATAGTTAAAAAGAAAATAATTGGTAATGTTGAGGTAAAAGTTATAAATTTATTATAAAATAAAACAGAATGAAATTTAAAAAAAAAAATTTAATTCATTGAACAAATCACATCAAAAATGTATAAAATGAGAAAAAAAATTGCAGAAATAATTATTTGTAAAAATTGAAGAAATTTGAAAATAAATAAAATGAACTCCTTTACCAACAAATAAATTTTATAACACATGGGGAAAAAATAAATTAAAAATAAATAAATTCCTTTACCAAAAATAAATTTTTCAATACATTAAAAAAAAAAAAAATTAAGAAATCAATAATTAAAAAAACAACATAAATTTGTGTTATTAATCCAAACAACTCCATATACAGCGATGAGTAACTCCGACATTACCACTGGACAAAAAAGGTTTAAAAAAATTTTTTTTCGCTTATAAATTAAAATCCCCATATGCAGTGATGGGTCATTTCGGTGTTGCCATCGGAAAAAATGTTCATAAAAGTTGGAAAATTTATTTTTTATCAATCCAATATCCTCCTTTACCAATGCCACTTACTATAAAATACAAAGCCTCATATTTGAATTATGACGTCACATCGACTAGACAAAGATCTATGTCGAATGGCTTATTTCAAATCGAACTAGTAGTATAACTTTTTATATATCGTCATTTTCTATAGCATTTTTAACAAATTCTTATTTTATCTAGCACATTTTTTTTTAAGTAAGTTGAAAAACTTTATATTTCCAAGAAAATTGTGATAAAATTTAAATAAATTGGAAATCGAATTAAAATTTTTAATTGTAAGAAAATGTGATTCCTCTTCTGAAGAGTGATTACATAATGACTATTAGCAGATGATAAATACGAGGTAAATGCTGTATATTATCTGTTCAAAATGGATATTTATGTTACAGTGAAGGCGGTTAATCTGTGATTATACATAATCACTGGTAATTATGCATAGTAGCATTAATCCACCAGTGATAATACGTAATCACCGTTATATGTTGCCGGTGATTATATATAAACACCAGATTTATCACATTTACCGTATCACCAAATACCAATGCATTATATCACCTAATACCAATGTATTATATAATCAAATACCAATGTATTATATCATCAAATACCATAAAATGCCAATGCATTACATCACCAAATACCAATGTATTATATCACCAAATGTCAGCAAATAAATGCATACTAATGCATTATATCACCAAATACCAATGCATTATATCCCCAAATACCAATGTATTATTACTACATTCATTGTTGTACGAATTAAAGTGTTTACACATATTAATTTCTTTCCTGTTTGACATTAAACTATCATGAAACTAGAGATTTATTTCGTGTTAACTTCCTGTTTAAATTTGCCTAAAATTCTACATTCACCATAATAGTAATATTTAAAGAATAAATTTAAAACGTTGTTCTTAATTTTAAGAAATATGAATATCTTTTCTCACTAAATGATGTTGAAAATGTTTATTTTTTGATAACATGTTAGATATGACTAATTTTTGATTAAGCCAAATATTACTTTTGTTTTGTTTCCTGTAGGAGATTTTTTATTTCTTAAAAATTACTGAAGTATTAAATAATAAATTATTTTACAACAATTATTTGTAAAACCAGAACATAGGCATAAATTTGTTTCTGTTTAGGTTGTTGCAAAATACCATTTAATATAATGTAAAAAATTAATTTTAATGTAGTGTGCCAATGTGCAGAGGCAATTATCATAAATACAGCTCATGTATTTTCCTTTCCCCTGAAATGACAAAAATGACAAAAGTGAATTCAAGCCCTCCCGCTGAAAGATTTTACATATACAAAAATTCCAGAAAAATTCAAATTTTCAATTCAAACCAAAATTCAGCAGAAATTTTCAAAAATTTTTTAACATATTAATAATTGTTAACATAATATATAATAATTTTTAAGCATTCAAAATCAGAAAACTTTTATAAAACTTTGATTTTTACATATTTATTTACAATTATATATTCAAAAATTGTTAAGTAAAAAATATGTAAATATTTAACAAATAATAGCAGTAAAAATAATATACTTTATAATTGTTTTACATACTGCTCTTAAAAAAGATTTATGAATAAATATTTCTTTAAAAAAGGATAATTTTTTATGCTACCGTATGCAATTTTACTATTATTCAAGTATGTGAAGGACTTTTTAAGTCTTAGTCTACCAGAGGAATCATCAGCTATTGATCATAAAACTGGGGGGGAATGTCTACTAAGTCGTCAAAGGTTTATTTGCGTGATGGAACTATCCTAGGGGTCGGCAACCTTTTGAGTCGGAAGAGTCAAAAACTACAATTTACAAAATTTCAAAGTTTTTAAAGAGCCACAAAAAATTTTTCTTGCCAACAATAAATAGTACTCGCATAAATAAAGTTTTTTGATAAAAAAAAACTAATCTATTTATTCATAAGAAAAAATATTTATTTGTTCATATATAAGTAGTGTTTTCCACAGCAAATTAGATAATATATATATGGTATTATTACATAACTACTTATTATTTAATTAAAAAATTAAAACAATTAAACATTTACTTACAACACTAACTTGTACTTCAATAACAAACAATTGAGCAAACAATTTCAATGGGAGCGATGGCTTTGCATGGTTATTCAAGTAGAAAATTGAAACTTTACTAAACAATGTAACTTGTACTTAAAATAAAAAAAAAACAATAACATACATTTGAGAAAACAAATTCAATGGGAGCGTTGGTTATGCATGGTTTTAGAAAATTTGGATAAATTTGGCTCATAACTTGTTATTTTAAGTTTCAAACACGACTCTAAATTTTCATTTGTTAGTTGGCTTCTTACTTTACTTTTAATTATATTCATGCAAGAGAACGTTTACTCGCACGAATATGTCGATCGCAGATAGTCAGCACTCCAAATGCCAACTTCTTCACCTCACTGTAGCAATCTGGAAGACTATTCCATGCGTCGAATATAACTGCCTCAACTCGCGGCATTTCTTTTAAAGCTGTCCACATTTGTTACATTACGTACATACATTTCTGGACCACCAACTCTTCCAACTTGCTTTTCAACTCTGTAAATTTTCCACTCATACCTCGTGTCAACAGTTGCACTGGTTTTATCGCGATATTGCTTTAGAAATTCAAAATGAAGTAATTTACCGCTCTGAATATCTTCTTCAAAAAAATTAATTTTTCTTCAAAACAAACCAATTCTTGTACCAAAACGTAGGTTGGGTTTCCCTTTCCTTGCAGTTTTAGATTCAGCTCATTTAATTTCGCTGTGATATATACCATAAAGCAAAATTTTTGCAACCATTTGTCGTTCTGTAATTCAGGGTGATTAATGCCTTTTTCATTTAGGAATGCATTTATTTAATTCAAGCACATAGCAAAACGTTTCAACACATTACCTTTGAATGCCATCTCACTTTATTGTTAAGAAGGAGGTCGGAATACTGAGTCTCCATTTCGTTTAAGAATTCTTTAAATTGACGATGGTAGAGTGCTTTTGACAAGATGCTGTTAACAATCTTGATTACCAAATTCATGACCTCAACTATTTTGGGCGGAAATGTTTGGGCACAAAGCGCTTCTTCGTGTAATATGCAGTGAAACGTAAGAATTTCATGGTTTATTTTGCTCTGAAAATCGTTGTTGCCCCTTTATTTTTTCCTGTCATACTTCTGGCTCCATCAGTTGCTATTGAAACTATTTTATTTAAATCGATCTTATTGTCTTCATAGCATTTTTGCACGGCATTCGCTATATCTTCCCGTCTAGTTTGTCCCGAGAGCGGTAGCAATCCTAGAAGTTCTTCTTTTGGACCTTAGGAAGACATATATCTGACAAAAAGTCAACTTGTGCTGTATCTTTTATGTCGCAAGACTCATCTGTGGCAAGTGATACGGCAGAAGAAAGTTGAATATCTTCCACCTACAAATATGTTACATTTCAAGACATTTTAGCTATTCTATCTTGTACTGTTTTAGCGAATAGGGGAAAATCTTTGATTTTTTTTCAAGATTTCTGGTTTGTTTTTGAAATCACGAAACAGTTCTTCAGATGCACGTATGAAGCAATCTTTGACATACTCACCATTAGGGATTGCAATACCGGGATACAGAATTCCGTTATTTTGAGCCATTTGTACAATTTTGTAATACCGGTATTCCCAAGTTTAAATACCGTTTTTTTGGTATTTATTAGAAATTTAGAATTCTTAACTGTGAAAGAATTCTTATCTGTGATTTCTTATTCAGAATTCTTATCTGAAAACTAGGAATTCTTATCTGTGAAAACAAGGTTGTAGTTGTGAAGAAAATGTGTAATATTTCGATAGTTTTTAAATTGGTAAGTTTGTTATTCACATTGTATTTGCATATCGTACTTTGAATTCAAAATATTTTTCGGATTTATTATATATACTCATAAATAAATTAGAATTGGCGGTAACTAAAAATTTTCAAAAAAACAAAACAAAATACAATACAGAAATCAACTATATCCAAAACAATCCGACGAGAAATAGATTTATTTGAAGATGAGGGATTTAGAGGTAAATACTTGGAAAAAGTTTATCGCGCATTGCTAACAGTTCCACCCACTAGCGTAGATGCTGAAAGAGCGTTTTCGACAGCTGGTAATTTTTGCGCAAAATTACATTCCAGGTTTAATGATAGTACAATTGATGTACTATGTTTTTTAAGATCACATTTCAAAAATTTGTAATAGTACCACAGACTGAATAGTGATATTTACACTCTTTTGATTTAAATAAATAAGATGTTCCTTTACTTTTTTGCGGTTCTTCGTATACTGTCATAGTTTATAAGTTACAAATTTTTTTGTGATATTTACGTTCTCTAATAAAACTGGTCATTTTCTAAAATATTTACCAACATTATTAAAACCGGTATCCCGATATTAAGATCTAAAAAATACCGAATAGCGGCATGTTGAACTTTTGGTCCCTACTCACCATCTGTGAATGGTTTCCCTTTCTTTTTTTTTCTTTTTTTGCAATTTCTAGCGGCGCCACAAAGAAGCCAAATTCGAATTGAAACCTACAAAGAAACATCCGACGACGGCGTCAATAGAGAGCTTCCGATGGCCTGACGACCGTGACGACGCGTGTCACGGGGGAGGGGTGCGGTGAAAAGCGAATACAAGTAGCTGAGAGATAGAATCGGTGCCTAATCCTCGTTAATCGATTCAGAACGATTTTAAAATTTTTTTTTTTGGATAAAATAAATGGTATTTGCGTATGGAACTAAAGAGCCACAGATTCATATCCAAAGAGCCGCATGTTGCGAGCCGCAGGTTGCCGACCCCTGAACTATCCCACTATTTTTTTCCCACGTGGCCCTTATGTTAAACTTCATCTACTGTAAACAGACAAAGCCCATCTTCGAAAAGACAAAAGAGGGACGTTGAAAATTTGATGAGAGCAATACACAGCTCAGTGAAGAAAGTAAAAAACAAGTAATATAAAAAAAAAAAATTTTTTAAAGTCAATTCCTACTTTTTCTTCACTCTATTGCAGAAAGTCCTTTATAAATAATTTTCATTCATTTTTTTTAAAGTTTATCTGGCGGCATCCATTGGTAGATACTGCAACTTAAATTTAAAAAAAAAACTAAAATTAATGAATTAAATTTAATTACTGAATTAATGTTTGAAAAAACTGTATTAACATCAAGTGTCATCCACTACAAGTTCAAAAAAAGATGTATTTGAACTTGAGTGGATGAATAAAAAGTATTTTATGAACGATTGAAAATTTGAACAAGATATATATATATAGGGAGAGTGTGAGTTAATAGAAGGAATTGAAAAATTATAATGATAGAACTTTCTTTATGGCCTTATGGCCGAGTAACTAGTTGTCTGGCGCTCAATGCCACAGGGTTCGTGTTCCTGCAGTGGCATGGGTGTTTGTGTGGTTCGGAATCCATTTTAAACCTAGGCCCCGATCTAATATAACTGTAGGACTGATAACTCACCCCCGTAAAAAGAAAACGCATTACGTATCAAAATTTGCCAGTAGGCAGACAGCCTTGGCACCATAGTGCTGTTGCGCCAATGAAGAACTTTCTTTACAATAGCTGAATTAATTTCTTATGTGGTTCATTTTGCTGTAGTGTAAAAAAGGGCCTGATGGCCTAGCGCTCTGGTGCTCGGTACCACAGGTTTCAGTTGCGAATCCCGGTGGTGCCATGGATGTTTATAATGGTTCGAATCCACTTTAAGCCGTACGTTCTGGTCTCATATGACCGTAGAGCGTCACAGACCCAATCAGACTTCTCACACACACCATTCCCAAACTGTAAAGGGGCAACTCAGCTCTAGGCACAGTGATGTGGCGTAGTAGTAGTAGTAGTGTACTGTAAAAAGAAGAGACTATTTTTCTACGCATAACGAATGTCAATGTTGTATACCAATGTAAGTATTGCATTTAATTTCTGTTAATGATGAACTTGATGTAAAATTCTCCAGTAAACGATTAAATGATTGATGTACAATTCTCCATTAAAAATAAAACTGTAAAAAATTGAGCTTTTCATTCAAAATTATTATTTTGATAAATGTATATTATATTCTGAGTGTATTGGAGCTTTAACAATAACAAGTTCTGAGAGCATCAATCATTCAATTGACATTGTTAATTCATTACTTAATGATCTAAAAAGTAAAATTTGCAATGAGTGAGTTATTGATTTTATATTTAAACGGATGGATTTAATTGGCCTAAAGTCAAAAAATAAAATTTTTGGACAAAGAGTTGCCAATAATATATGGATTGAAAGACCAAGCAGAGAAACTGAACACCTAACTAAAAATAGAGACATTGCGAGATACATCCAATCACAAAGAATCCGCTGGCTCGGACATGTTCATGGCAGAGATGAGGGAAACATCATTAAAAAGGATTATGTTATGTAAATTGTTCAATAATAGGAAGACCAAGGGAAAAGTGGACGGATAGTGCCGAAGAGGATCTCGGACAACTGAAAATTATTACCTGGAAGAGATAGGCACTGAAGCGAGACAGATGGAGAGCTGATGTGTTGGTGGCTCAATCCTGTGCAAGATTGTAATGCCAGTAAAGAAGAAGTGTAACTTTAGCCCCATCTGAAATTTTTATTTTTGTACGCTTAGTATGAGAATTGAATTTAAAATTTAGTTTACTTTTATGAGTTGTAACCTCATAGTTTTCAGAAGTATTGTTTCATACGATTTCATACGATACGGTTTCATTCATAAGTATTGATTCCCACGATGTTCCATACGATTGTTTTTATAACGAATTTTCTCGTATTCGAATTACTGAGTTCTTTTCATTCATATTATACCAAATACAGATAATGCAACTTCTCATTCTCCATCTTAAGTGATCGGTAACGGACGTTGTCTGACAATTAGAAATTTTGTTATGAGAAAAACATCAGCATAAGGATTATGTTAAATGAACATCATTAAAAGGATTATGTTATGTAAATAGTTCAACAATAGGAAGAGAGGAAGACCAATGTAAAAGTGGATGGATGGTGTCGAAGAGGTTCTTAGACAACTGAAAATTGTTAACTGGAAGAAATTGGCATCGGAGATTGACAGATGGAGAGCTGTTGTGTTGGAGGCTCAAGCCTGTACATGGTTGTAAGGCCAGTAAAGAAGGAGTGTGTGTATACAAATGATGTTTTTTTTTCTTCGTTATTTTTATTTATTTACGAGAACAATATTAATAAAATAATAATTAATCGGCTGGGCCGATATACAGCTTACCCATAAAATTTAAAAATTTAATATAATAACACAATGCATAACAGCAATCTTAAACAAGCAAACAAAGAAAGGAAAAGTATCGATAAATCATATTCAGGCAATAATTTATGCTCATCAGTTATCGTTCAAAACTAAAAACAAGTAATAAAAAAAAAAATTTTTTAAGTCAATTCCTACTTTTTTTCACAGTATTGCAGAAAGTCCTTTATAAATAATTTTCATTCATTTTTTTTTGGGTGCCATATATTGGTAGATATATGCAACTTAAATCCAAAAAAAAAAAACTAAAATTAATTCATTAAATTTAATGAATGAATTAATATTTGAAAAAAAACTGTATTAATATCCAGTGTCTTCCACTGCAAGTTCAAAAAAAAAAAAAAAATTTGAACTTGAGTGGATGAATAAAAAAAGTATTTTATTAACGATTGAAAATTTGAACAAGATATATATAGGGAGAGTGTGATCTAATAGAAGGAATTGAAAAAAGAAAACATTAAACAAAAAATAAAAAAACTAGAATTCCCAACGATTTTATAAAAAAAAAAAGCATGGGAAAAAAATTTAAATAAACCAATAAGAATAGCTTGTGAAAGAAATTTAAAAAATAACTCAGACAACTGAAAATTATTAACTGGAAGAAAATGACATTGGAGCGAGACAGATGGAGAACTGTTGTGTTGGAGGCTCTAGCCTGTACAAGGCTATAATGCCAGTAAAGAAGAAGAAGAAGAAAGCCCCAAAAGGGTCACTATACACCAGATAATTTGCTTTTGTCCTTCATTATTTGATTTGATATAGTGTAATGCTTTTCATAATGTTCGAAGTCAAGTAAATTTTTCTCCATGTAGCCAAATTTTCTTTAAAAGCTTTCTGTTGTTCTCGAAAAGAATTGGATGATGGACATTTTCTTCAGTATGCAAGGGAAAAATTTATTTATTTAAATGAGGAAGGCATAATTTGTTAATAATGCTTAATAAAATTTTTAATGCTTAATAAAATTCACTTTGGAAATGCATCATAACTCCGCCAGGCAGCATATAAAATTATATATCCCCCCATATTAGTTTTATACCTACTATAGCTTTTTTTTTTTTTTGGAGTGAAAAATTGAAACATAATGAGTTATTTTTGTGTTTACTATTATTCTTACATGTAAACGTAGATTAATAATACTAAAACGCACATCGGAAAGAAATATATAACACAAAAAATGAAATAAAAATATATAAGTATAAATGAAATCATTAAAAAGTATTTATTTTACTATTTAATAAATATTAAAAATATTATTTTATGCTACATTTGGTTCTACACTCTTTCACTTAGCTTTTGCAAATCGATCTCAATTTGGGTATTTGCACATCGTAATTAGTGTTGCAGTTTAGCGTCCGTTATGTTTGAGAGTGTTTTGTGTTGGGTCAATTTCATTTCCGAAAAAAAACATTCGCAGGTGTAAATTGAACCAAAAGAGCCGTATAATATATAAATAAAATGAAATGAAATCATTACAAAATATCTATTTTACTAGTGCAATATTTATTTCTCCACTCTTTCATTTAGCTTTTACAAATCAATCTCAATTTGAGTATTTCCACATCGTAATAGGTGTTGCTGGTTAACGTCAGTTATGTTTGAGCGTGTTTGTGTTTGGTCAATTTCATTTTCGAAAAAAGCGATTCGCATGTGTAAGTTGAACCAAAAGCTTTAACAACTTGAACTAAGAGTTTGATTTGCGCTGCTATCAACAATCAACTGTGCTTATCTAGGGTTGGTCACTGCAGATACGTAAAATGAAACAAAGAACCTGTTATATTAGATGTTCCAAGATGCACGCTCATAATGAAATATTAAAACATGAACGAATTATTCTACGAATTCTTAACTGTAATCTCATAAATAAAACAGGCAATATCTGTCATATATTCTCAAGAATATTGTTTTAAAACCAAAGTTAATTTTTCTCATAATTTCGACAGTTAATTTTTGAATGTATGGATGCACAATGGATAATTGTATTTTTTTAATGTTGATCTTCACTACTAATTACTAAATCACCCATTATAAAATAAATATATTTTGTAAATTTGATAAATCTCACTGGGCCGCAAAAAGGCTGGCCGCGGGTTGGCCACCCCCTGCTTTAGATAATAAAACAAGAAATATTGTTGGAAATTATTTTAAATCAAACCGGCTTGCTTCAAGTACTTTTATGTTTCTAGTATTTTTATGATTTCTAGTATTATGCCATCATATAAAGATGTCGTTTTTAGTTTACCAACTAACCATATTAAAGAAGAAATTCTCCATCAGATCTTAAAATGGATAATCTACGGACCGGAGGACATGGAGTATGAAATTGTGGTAATTGTTACTGGTAATCACTCAATTAATCGAAAGGCTATGACTTACTTTTTTTCTTAAAGCTATTATTTATGTTTTTCTTCATCCTGTTTAATCTTTAACTGCTACTGAAAATTTTGGAAAAGAGGTTAGCATCCAACAAAAGAATTTTCTACATTTGCTGGGTTTTTTTTCCAATTCCTTCTATTAGCTCACACTCTCCCTATATATATCTTGTTCAAATTTTCAATCGTTCATAAAATACTTTTTTTTTTCATCCATTCAAGTTCAAATGCATTTTTTTTTGAACTTGTAGTGGATGACACTTGATGTTAATACAGTTTTTTCAAATATTAATTCATTCATTAAATTTAATTAATTAATTTTTGTTTTTTTTAGATTTAAGTTGCATATATCTACTAATAGATGGCGCCAGATAAACTTAAAAAAATGAATGAAAATTATTTATAAAGGACTTTCTGCAATAGTGTGAAAAAAAGTAGGAATTTACTTTAAAAATTTTTTTTTTTTACATCACTTGTTTCTGTAAAAGTTTTAAATATATTATTTAAAATAAAGATTTCGAACATATGTATTTCTGAAATAAAATTTCATTTCATTAATAACTGACTTAGAATCGCTTTAATATTGAGTTCCATTTTCTTTTTAAAATCATTTATTCTTAGAATAAAAATTATTTTTTATTTTTGCTCTATTAATTTAAAAATTATGCAAATAAAATTTACTACACATGCATAACATTCCAAGTCTTTATATTCTAATAAAATACATGTTATTCGATTTTTGTCCTACAAAGAAGGGGGGCGGACGGGAAAATTTAGTCTCTGAAGATGATCTAGTTGTTGAGATATTTTTTGAGAGCAAAATTTCGTGATTTAGTTGTGAAGCTTTGTTTTCCAGGTAGCCTTACCTCTACTAAGCAGGTTCAACCTACGTCAACTCCGGTAAAACGCAAGCTTTTCCTGTGATGTCATTTCCGTCGAAAGGAAAATCCCATATGCTGTTTTTGTCGCTGTAAAAGGAAGCAAAACACGAATTGCGAGTTTAAGTAAAATTGTTTTAAACTTATTTATATAACATGTTATAGCAATTTTTTTGTATTTTTGTTGAAAACCAAAGTCTGCAATTAAAACAATTGGTTAATTGCTGATACTATATTATGCTTGCTTGAAACTTTAAACTTGCTTTTGTGATAAATACAAAAAACACTTGAAGTAGGCAGATTTGATTTAAAATCATTTCCAACAATATTTCTTGCTTTATAATCTAAAGCTTCATAACATTTGCAGTAAAACTTATTGGCCATAAAATATTTAATTCCAAAAAGGATGGTTTCCAAATTTAGTTGTCCTACGCTTATATCCCTACTATCCCATATTGTCCTATTTTTTTAATTTTTTTATTTTTTATTTTTTCAGAAAAAAAAAAATATTCCGTGTCGTTCTGGAAATTTACCTTCTTTAAGTGAGACAGATATCTAAATAAAAATTTGTGTTCTCTTACATCTTAAAAATACGGCAAATATAAATATCGTAAATAGGACACCTTTAAGTCTGAAGTTGTAAACTTTATAAAAAATCAACCATCATTCTCATTATTCACCCACACAAAAAAGAATAATTTGAAAATAAAAATAACAACATTAAAAATGATTCTTATGAGAAAGATGAACCTAGTATGTTGCAATTTGCAATATTCTGCACCGCGATTCGCTATTTGTGTGATGTGGTTCTCAACTGTCAACCTTAATTAAGCAATAATCCGACCCTAGAAACAACTAGTTACTCCGTTTACCCAACACACACGTTAACCATTATGAATTTCGTAATAACCCATATTACAAATTAAAACTACAAGTCGATGTCTCACACATCCCATGTTATAGGTCATTTCAGTGTGGAGGGGGTAGGGGATGGTTACTGACACATCAGAGGCTATATCTGTTCGGCAAACGCACACCATCCATAAATATCCAGATATATATAGATAACAAGAATCTTAAAAGTCTTTGTAAATTGTTACTCTTGACCATCTTGGCACGAAGTTTTGTATGCCCCTTCCCCCCCGTCAATTAAAACATTTCCCAGAGATATCCCTTTCACTCGCCCCCGTGGCAAATGACCTGCACCCACCGGAAATGGTCTCTTCCATTGAACATATCGGATTCCCATCTGATCAGGACTAGAGACCAACAAACACCCCCAACACCAAAGGACGCACATAGAGTATAGCCTAACATATGAATTATACAATAATTATATAAAATTTTACCTTAATAAAACAAGTAATATAAAAAAAAAAAAATGAAGTCAATTTCTGCTTTTCTTTCACTCTATTGCAGAAAGTCCTTTATAACTAATTTTCATTCATTTTTTAAGTTTATCAGGCGCCATCTCTTGGTACATACATGCAACTTAAATCTAAAAAAAAACTAAAATTAATTAATTAAATTTAATTACTAAATTAATATTTGAAAAAAAAAAAAAACTGTATTAACATCGAGTGTCATCCACTACAAGTTCAAAAAAGGAAATGTATTTGAACTTGAGTGGATGAATAAAAAGTATTTTATGAACGATTGAAAATTTGAACAAGATATATATAGGGAGAGTGTGAACTGATAGAAAGAATTGAAAAATATTTACAAAAAGATATTGTTCATATTGACACGACATTCGCATTCTTTTTTTTTTTTTTAACTGTGCGCGCGCTGTACCCACATCCCACCAAATCTGATGAAGGAAATGCAATCATCTTGCCTCTTCTCTTCCATCGGTGTGCTTTCAACGCATTCTTATTTTTTTTTTTAAACTCACCCCTCTCTTCCACACCAAATGCCCCTGAGGCTATTATCACCCCCGCACCGCTGATGATACCACTGTCCCTTAAGGGACAACTTTTAACTCTCAGACGCTTTTTAGGTCTTGTGACATGGCTTCAGTCAATAACTAATGGAACTTCATTCGCCGTGAAGTGATCTCTGTGGCTTCGGTGTGAAAGGATTTCTGGGGGGTGAGAAAGGAGTGGAAGGGGTGTGAAAGGTTTTCTGGAGGTGAGAAAGGGATGAACAGGGACTTTTCGATGTGAATGGGAGACTCTTCTCTACCACTTCACCTCTCATTGCCTTTGTGTGAAGGAAGCTTAAGAGGTCGCATCTCCGATTTTGAGAACTAGTAGCTTAACTGAATGAAAACCGAAACTTATTAAATGTTTTCATAGGGTTTTACAAAATATTGGAAATGCGCAGACAAATTATAAAAAATAAAAGTGTTTTAGCAGTTTGTTGGAATTTTTGTCTTCTTTTTAACTTATTTCAGCTAAAAATTCATCTAAGGCGGGGAAAAAAAAAATACAAGAATGACTATGATATTCAATAGCCAAGTGAATTTATCAAAGTTTCAAAATTCTAAGCATAAATGAAGAATGAAGTATTACCAATTCTACAAGAAACACTATAACATTCAATAGCCAAACGAATATATCAATGTTTAAAAATGCTTGGCATAAATGAAGAATGAAGTATTCCAAATACAATAGGAAGCACTATACAGCTCAATAGGCAAGGGAAAATGCCAAAAGTGATAAATATGAAACTTCAAGAAGAAGGAATTGATGAACTCACTACGAGTACTTATAGCCATTGGATATACAAATGTTTAAAATCCCAAGTCAAAACGTGAAAAGTGCTTCAAAACCATACTTCAAAACACTACAAGCAAAAGCCAAATTCTCCAGAAAATTCCCGAGGATTAACGTTATTCATGAATCATTTCAAGAGTTAAGGAGTCCAAATTACCATTTTTCCACCAAAATTTGCAAATTTGGAATATCACTTTATTTGCTTGCCGCACTTTTTTGGATTGCGCCACGAACCCTAACCAGGACAACATCATGTTCAGACATGATAATAAACATAACAATATTAAAAATGTTTCTAATGAGAAGTATGAACCTAGTATGCTGCAATTTGCAATATTATTCACCGCAATTCGCTACTTGCAATTTTTGTTTTTAACAAACTGTATCCGCCCTGAACCTACATACCACCAAATCTGGTGAAGGAAATGCAATTATCTTGCATCTTCTCTTCCTTCGTCATGCTTTATTTCTCTCGAAACTTTTCCTTAAACTCTGCTTCTTAATTATTTTTATTTGTTTTTTATATGTTTATAAATTAAATATAAATAAAAAGAATAAATAAATAAATTAAAAAAAAATTTGTTTAGATTACTTCAAAACGTTATTTGACTCTTTCTTTTAATTATTCATATATATGTAATTTATATATATATAGTATATATATATGGGCAAGTCACCTATTAGTCTTTACCTGCTTTCTTTTTCAATGTATTATCTCACAACTTCGGGCCTGAATGGCCGAGTGGCTAGCTCTCTGGCGCTCGGTAACACAGGTTTCGGGTTCGAGTCCGGCGGTGGCATGGATGCGTGTAGTGGTTCGTAATCCACTTTAAGCCGTAGGTCCCGGTCATAATAGGATCGTAGAGCGTTGCGGGGGCATTATTACACCGCGTCTGTATCTTCAATTTACACGCGCCCCCTGGGTAATGCAAAGTGAGTAACGTCTGTACAGCTCATGCCTTAAGGCATCCAAGACCAAGCTGTCTAAGAGTTTGCCAGCTGCATTAGAAAAAAATCTCACAACTTCAAAAGACTCCAACTTAAGACAGAAGCTAAGCGGCTGCTTCTGTGCACCAACACAAATCGTCATGCTTTCACTGCCTTCTTATTTTATAAAATCATTCCCCTCCACTTCAAATGCCCCTGAAGTATTATCACCCCCGCACCGCTGATGATACACCTGTCCCTTAAGGGACAACTTTTAACTCTCAGACGCTTTTTAGGTCGTGTGACTTGGCTTCAGTCAACAACTAATGGAACTTCATTCGCCGTAAAGTGATTTCTATGGCTTCGGTGTGAAAGGATTTTGGGGGAGAAAGGAATGGAAGGGGTGTGAAAGGATTTCTGAGGGGTGAGAAATGGATGAACAGGGACTTTTCGATGTAAACGGGTGACTCTTCTCTACCACTTCACTTCTCATTGCCTTTGTGTGAAGGTAGCTTAAGAGGTCGCATCTCCGATTTTGAGAACTAGTAGCTTAACTGTTAACTTTGAATGGAATCCGAACTTATTAAATGTTTTCATAGGACTTTACAAAATATTGGAAGTGAGCTGACAACTTATAACAAATACAAGTGTTTTAGCAGTACGCTATAATTTCTGTCTTCTTTTAACTTACTTCAGCTGAAAATTCGTTTAAGGCAGGAACAAATGTCATAACATCAGTGTTTAAAATCGTATAGACTCCTAATTTACCAAAATTTATTTTGTTCACTGAATATGGATCTTCTAATGAATATATATTGATCTTCTTTACCAGGGTTCCGAGGTACACAATCCGGAAAACCCTGTGATGGAGCATCGAAAAAAAAATTTTTTTTCCCACAAAAATTTCATATATATGTTATATATAGTAGTATTACTAATTCACCAATGTTAACCTTTAATGGACTTAGAGGAAAGGTTATTGCTTCTTGGAAGTAACCACCTACTACTACACTACGCAACACCACACCGCTGTGCCTAGAGCTGAGTTGCCCTTTTACAGTTTGGGAATGATGTGAGTGAGAAGAAGTCTGATCAGGCTTTGTGACGCTCTACGGTCATAAGAGATCGGGACCTACGGCTTAAAGTAGATTCCGAACTACTATAAACATCCACAGGCACCGATGGATTCGAACCCGATACCTGTGGTACCGAGAGCCAGACAGCTAGCCACTGGGCCATTAGGCCCCTGGAAGTAACCTCCTGGAATTTGTGCAATATGAGAGAAAACATCCTTCAGACAGGCAATTTACCTATATATGCTTACTACTCATATACTGTCACAATTGCCATCAAATCTTCTAATTTCTGAAAACAATGATTGCAACGCATATCAGCAGCTCGTTCGAATCTTCGACCTCTCGCACATTAGTTTGTGCATGTTTTACTATTGAATTTAATCAATGAAGAGTAATTAGACACTATTCACGACTTAAAAGACTTCAGCTTTGACATCAATTTGTTTCAATTTCATGGACTGACTACAAGGATGTCAATTAACATTAGAAAGGTCTGAATAAAATTTTCTGACTGTTAGATAATGAAGACGACCCCTCCACCCCATCCTTGGCACATATTGAATAACGCTGAATCTGATGAAAATTTTCTGTACCAGTGGCCAATGATTAAAAAAAGTCAAAAGTCAAGTGCCCATACTTGTAAAGTAAATATCGCAATATTTTAGAGATAAACTTATCGCCTTCTTTTTATTATCTCACATTTCTCCCCATCTTTCAATTTGTTTACCTTCGTACTATTTTAAAGACAAGGGTTATCTCTCTAACCTTCTGCCTGTTTCCCAGAAATCAGACTTTGTAATGTTATAAACATTGTACATGCAAGACTGATTCATAGTTCCTTAAGAATCAGATACTATTTAAGAATCATATACTATCAAGATACTATTTAAGAACCATTGTTGACCATTTGTTTCAATTTTATGGATTAACTACAAGGATGTCAATCAACATTAGAAAAGTCTGCAGAAAATTTTCTCTCTGTTAGGTAATGTAGGAAATCCCTATACCGTGGCATAGCATTGCTTACTGAATCTGTAGAAGATCTTCTGTAACCGAGGACAACGATTCCGTTTCGAAAAAGTCAAAAGTCAAGTGCCCATACTTGTAAAATAAATATCGCAATATTTTAGTGATAAACTTATCGCCTTCTTCTTATTATTGCACATTTCTCACTATCTTACAAAATTGTTTACCTTCGTAATATTTTTAAAGACAAGGATTATCGCTTTACTTTGATAACCTTCTGCTTGTTTCACAGAAATCGGTAATGTTATAAACATTGTACATGCAAGACTGATTTATAGTTCTTTGAGAATCAGATACTGTCAAGATACTATTTAAGAATCCGATACTTTCAAGATACTATTTAAGAATCAAATACTTTCAAGATACTATTTAAGAATCAGATACTATTCTTGACTTAAAATAATAACTAGAATCCCATTTCGACAATTTTTTCAATTTCATGGACTGACTACAAGGATCTCAATCAACATTAGAAAGTTCTGCAGGAAATTTTCTCTCCGTTAGGTAATGTAGGAAATATCTTTGCTTACTGAATGTGTTGAAGATTTTCTGTACCAGAGGACAATGATTCCTTTTCCAAAAAGTCAAGTGTCCATAAGTGTAATAAGTGTTCTTTTCATTATCGCATATTTCTCACTATCTTTCAATTTGTTTACCTTCGTAATATTTTAAAGACAAGGGTTATCGCTCTATTTTGATAACCTTCTGGTTGTTTCCCAGAAATCAGACTTTGTAATGTTATAAGCATTTTACATGAAAGACTGATTTATAGTTCTTTAAAAATCAGGTACTATCAAGATACTATTTAAGAAACAGATATTACCAAGATACTTCTATTTAAGAATCAGATACTAACGAGATACTATCAAGATTAAGAATCAGATACTATCAAGATATTATTTAAGACTATAAAGATACTATTTAAGATACTATTTAAGAAAGAATCAGATACTATTCAAGATATTATTTAAGAATCAGGATACTTTTTGACTTAAAATAATAACTAGAATACCACTTTGGCAATTTGTTTCAATTTCATGGATATCTCAATCAAAGATCATTATTTAAAGAATTAGATACTTTCAAGGTACTATTTAAGAATCAGATACTATTCAGATACTATTTAAGAATCAGATACTATTTTTGACTTAAAATAATAACTAGAATACCACTTTGGCAATTTGTTTCAATTTCATGGACTGACTACAAGGATCTCAATCAACATTAGAAAGGTCAGGTACTATAAAAGATACTATTTAAGAATCAGATACTTTCAAGGTACTATTTAAGAATCAGATACTATCCAGATACTATTTAAGAATCAGATACTATTTTTTATTTTTTAGTTATTATTTTAACTAGAATACCACTTTGGCAATTTGTTTCAGTTTCATGGACTGACTACAAGGATCTCAATCAACATTAGAAAGGTCTACAGGAAATTTTCTCTCTGTTAGGTAATGTAGGAAATATCTTTTGCTTACTGAATCTGTTGAAGATCTTCTGTACCAGAGGACAATGCTTCCGTTTCGAAAAAGTCAAAAAGTCAAGCGTCCATTACTTTTATTCTACAGATAAAATTATTGCTTTCTTCTTATTATCGCACATTTCTCTATATCTTTCAATTTGTTTACCTTCGTAATATTTTAAGGACAAGGGTTATTGATCTACTTTGATAGCCTTCTGCTTGTTTCCCAGAAATCTGACTTTGTAATGTTTATAACATTACAAATTATGATTTCTACTAGTCTGTATACATGCAAGACTGATTTATAGTTCTTTAAATTTTTTTTATTCAATATATATCTGTGAAGATTAATGATGTTTCATTCTGCCCACGCGCCGGCACTCCAACAATACTAAGAAGCCATCCAACATTCGGCGCCTAAAGAAGGTTGGAATGGTATTCGGTGTGAAAGGAACAAAGGCAAAGTAAGGCAAAAGGGTCCGGTGAAGGAGAAAGTACAACTTTTTGTTATTGAAACCATAAACTAATGATAATGCAGTATTTTTTGTTAAAATTAACTTAATAATGTATTGAGACAAACTAAAGATAATGTATTATTATTGTCAAATCATTTAAATAAAAATATATTGACCCAATGGAAACCATAAATTAATGATATTGTATTATTAATGTAAAACCAACTTAATAACAATATGTTGAAAACATTGAAACCATAAATTAATGATGATGTATTATTATTGTTAAACCATCCAAATGGCAATATATTGAAATCATAAACTGATGATTATTAGTATTGTTAAACCAACTTAATAGCAATATATTGAAACCATGAACTAATGATAATGCATTCTTATTGTTAAAACCAACTTAATAATAATATATTGAAACTATAAATTAATGATAGTGTATCATTATTGTTAAATCAACTTAATAATAATATATTGAAACTATAAACTAATAATAATATATTATTATTATTGTTATACCAACTTAATAATAATATATTGAAATTGTAAACTAATGATAATATATTATTATTGTTAAATCATCTAAATAACAATATATGGATAGCATAAATTAATGAAAATGCATTATTATTGTTAAACCAATTTAATAACAATGTATTGAAACTATAAACTAATGAAAGTGTATTATTAATGTTAAAAGAACTTAATAACAATATATTGAATCATAATTATTACTCTACTGAACTGTATATATTTCGGGTGTGTTTCCTATATCACATTTATAAATCAATGTTATGCCGTTGTTGATAATTTATTTTATACTCCAATATTTTTTTTTCATAAATCTGCTTTTTGTTTCCATCAATTTTAAAATTTTTTGATACGTATTTTTTATATGTATCTTGTATACCAATTTGTCTGATATTTTCGAGATCAAATTCTCTTTTTCAAACACACATTTTCTTGTATACTATTTTGTGTTCTTATATTGCTCTATTTTTATGTTATATTAAGTTATATTGTTGTATTTTTATGCTATATTAAATTGTATTGTTGTTATATTGTTGTATTTTTTTGTGTTAGATTGTTCTATTTTTATATTATATTAAACTGTGTTGTTGTATTTTTATATTATATTAAATTGCATTGTTATGTTATATTAAATTGTATTGTTGTTATATTTTTGTGTTATATTAAGTTATATTGTTATTGTTGTATCTTGTTATATTGTTAGGTCACTGCCAAGAAATTTTAAATTTCGAAATCCAGGGTTAGAGAATAAAAATATGAAAGTAGTGTTATGTTTGTGCTCATTATTTGTCTATTCACTAGAATTATAATAGATCTAAAATTATTAAAAATTAGCCTAATTATTTATATGCAGAATATGTCGTACTTTTCAAAATTGAGATATCAGCATTAATTTGTGACATAAATAATAAATGAACGGTATCGTGGTAAACAGAATATTAAACAAAGCATGACATAAATACTGACTGGCATTGTAATGACAAAAATGCTCAAAACAAGTATTAATTTATCCTTGGCCCAGTCTCGTTTGAGAGAGCATGACATTGGCAAGTCATTTTTGTCTCGTCTCTTTTCGCTTTATTTTTTTTTGTCATATACAGCTAGAGCTCTGTCTCTCTGTACTCCTTGCAAAATTATAATATATTTTGGAAATAGGTATATTTTTTTCTTTAAAGCATAGTGAAAATTAAGAAAACATTCTTCTTATTTAATTTTTAATTAAAAGAAGATTTAATATTCTTGGCACCAGACATTATTTCATTGTAAAGAAGAATTATTATAAGGAAATCACGCCGTAACTTTTACAATGTGTGAACATGATGTTGTCCTGGTTAGAGCACCATAACCTTATCCGAAAATGAGAGCCAAGCAAATAAAACTCCATTCCAAATTTTGGCGAAAAATGGTACTTTGGACCCTTTTTACTCTTGAAATGCTTTAGGAATAACTTTAGTCTTAATGGAATTTTCTGGACAATTTGGCTTTTTGTTTGCTGTGTTTTGTAGTATGGCTTTGAATCACTTTTCATGTTTTGACTTGGGATTTTAAACATTTGTATTTCCCATGACTATAGGTACTCGCAGTGCGTTGATCAATTCCTTCTTTTTGAAGTTTCATATTTATCCCTTTTGGCCTTTCCCAGTGCTTATTGTGGTGTATAGTGCTTCTTATTGTACTTGGAATACTTCATTCTTCATTTATGCCTAGAGTTCTCAAACCTTGATACATTCTTTCGACTATTGACTGTGATTGTGTTTCTTGTAAAATTTGGAATACTTCATTCTTCATTTCCGACGACGTTTATCTTACTTTTGTAAATTCTTTTGGAGATTCTTGAACAATTCATTCTTCATGAAGTTCTTGATTTATTCAATATTGCTATATTCATGTGGCTATTGAATTTGGCCATTCTTGTAGTATTTCAATCAATTGCTTCATATTAAACATTAGCATATCAATTGCATTATTAAACATTGGCATATTCGAGTTTATTCATCCGTTCACGAATGTTCACACATGATAAGTTGAAATTTGCCAAGAAGATTTTTTAGTTTTTTTAGAATTTTTAATTTTTTGTGTGTGTTCTTATTCAAATTGCGATTCACTTTTTTTTTTTTTATAAACAGTAATTTTTCTCCAGACTAATACTTCCTGTCTGGTGCCATTTTATTATTTCATTATTTCTGTCATTATCACCTGCTTCTGTTGTTTTTAGTTTTAATCATTATTAGATGTTTTGTAAACAGGGTTGAAATTGTTTTTAAATTTTCATATTTGTCTGCTGAATTTTCACAGTGAAGTTTTATAGCAATTCATGTTTATAATGATGCTTATTAACATATTCCTTCGATTTAAAAAAATCTGTTCTTAATTCTTTATATTTATTTTCTTAAATATTTATTTATTATTTTCCTTGGCATGTAAAATAAAGCTGACTTCTGCAGAGTACATAGAAAGTACAATAAAAGACAAAACTTTCTACATCCTCATCTTTCCTATCATTTTAATAAAACTACAAAACTCTGAGGAAAGCATCAATGTAAAAATATTAAAGAAAATTCATAAGATTGTTATATGAGATCATAGTATTTTCTGATTCTGTGATGCAAAATCCATGCGCTATTATGTTATAATTTAGATTGTCTCTAAAAAGCATCGTGTTCCGCAATCACTGCTAAACAATAATATCTTATGTGATCAGTTTGACCAGTTAGTAGAAATACATGGTGCCTTATGGACGTGTTGTTGGAATTCTTATGCTTTAGTTCGCGCTACGCAGCATCACGTGGTAGTTTTATAAAAATTGTTTGGAACCGATTCAGAATTGCGCTGTTGCCATGGAGATGGTCTGTTGGTTGCTATGGAGACGGGCTGTTGCCGTGGAAACCAGCTGTTGCTGTGGAAACGAGTTGTTTTATTCTAAAAGAAAAATTTTTCTTCCAGTTTAGCTTTTGCCTTCAGATGTTACCATCAACCCTGTATATCTTTGTAAATATTGTTTGTAAAAAAAAATGAAGATTCCATAAATGTTTGAATGGATTGATCAATACTTCTCGAACCACAAGAAATCTGCGGCTAATAAGAAGAATTGAACCACCGAAACAAAAGAAACCAGATAGTCGTAGTGACACGTGTATCAGAGTGTGGTTCATCTTCTGAGAATTTTCGGTTTTCCGTAAACATCGTATATCATTAAAAATATAATGATTTTTTTTAATAAAATATTTTCCTTAAATGTTTTGTAGTTCTTTTCCAAATTGATTTATCTACGTGAGGCAAATAATGGCACCCTCTTAGAAGACGCCTTTAGGTTTATTTAAACTTCATGTATCATTTACAAGAAAAAAAATATTTTTATACAGTTAATATAACATAGATGAACTGTTATATTACTTTTTTTTAAACAAATGACATAAGCAGAAGGTTAAATGGGAAGATAAGCCAGAAGAAAATAACGACAGTTCAAATAATTGTTGGGGTTTTTTTTTTTACCATTTATTTACCATTAATTTAACTGATCATATAATTATTAATAAATAAATTTGCCCAATACATGTTTTATTCTTCTATTAGAGATAATTTAAATTTTGGAACATGATCTACTGTTGAATGGAAAATCATTTGTGTGCATCATAAAAGTGTATATTTAAAGAAGTTTGAGTTTTCTCAAAAAACGAGTTGTGATCCCCTTGAAAAATACAAGAAATCTGTGAAAACGTTTTACGTTTGATTAATTTTCCGAATTATAAATATTTGTTAATGAAGGATATTGAAGGAAAACAGAAACCTGAAAAATTCTGTGACAAATTTTTATGAAAGTGATGAGAAGTCTGAATTATGTTTGGCATGAAAGCTGCGAGTTTAAGAAAGAAATTTACACATGAGAAACGATGGATTCTTATTAACATAAATGAATTATATTAAAGTTTAAAAAAGAAGTATCCTCATGCAAGTTGGATTTTCAAAGTTTTATGCTTTGCAATCAAATTAGTACATTTTAGATGATGCACATCCATTCAATACGTGTATCAAAATATTAATCATTGTAGTCAAACCCAGTGAAATTAAAAGTGCATTTTTTTTTAATTATTAAATTAGGGACAACTGTTTCGCCCAATACCAAATGTTGTAAATGTCGTCGTACGCAAGTTTATTGTTATCAAAAATTTTATTAATTGAAAGATCATTTTATAAAAATAAAAATCAATTATCACTAACTTAATTGTTTGAAAAAGTTTTAAATTCAGAAGATTGCAATTGTACACAACTGTATATATTGCTGTGATATACAGCTGAAAAAATTGCTTATTTAATACTGTGGTCATCAATAAATATAATTTTAAATAATTATTGTAAATGAAATGTTGTGTCCTGTTTAAAATTTTATTCAAGTAAAGGAAATACAAAACCAAAATTGAGAATTCTTAAATAAAAAGTATCCTAACATGATATTATTCCGGGGTATTTATAATACAGATTCAAAGAGTACGATGAAAATGACACGAGACAATTTTATTAATGGGTCTCGACAGATAGGACACAGATGATTAAAAAGTCCAACATTAATGAATTTATTGGTGATTTAGCCAATAAAATCGAAAAGTTTATTCTTTATTCTTCTAATAAAAAATCATCGCCATCATTCTTAAAAAAAAATCTAAAAGAAAAATTTACCGTCAAATAAAGCCATTATTTTGATGGACTTCAATGAAAGCAATTCATTTTCAATATAAGATTCATTGCTCACATATTATCTTGTAAAGTAGGTCATGTATTGCCTACACTGTCATAATACAATTATAATTAATTTTAAATAACTTAACAAGAATTAAGGAAGCATAAGAATTAAGAAAGAATTCAAATAAAAATTCGAAGACGAATTAAGAAAGAATTCAAAGAAGAATTCGAAGAGGAATTGAGAAGGAATTCTAGTTGATGTGAATACACTTAGACTGAGGGAGAGGTGTAATTGTGTGATGAGATCTAACAAAAGATTATTTGGCGTCGGTCAATTGAGAGATGTTGATAATGTAACTTGATTAAGCACACAGCATTTCCTTTGCAATAATTATTTAAAAATTATATTTATTGATGACCACAGTATTAAGCGTAGATTCTTAACATAATTATGTCAGTAAATATTGTAAATAAAAACCTGTAAACAGTCATTTGTAGAATAAGTATGTGCAAACGACAAAAATACATATCTGATGACTTTAAACAATATGGTTACGATTTAAACAATATGGTTACGACTCTAAGCAATATGGTTTACAAAAACTCAAGAAATAATTTCTGAAGCCATATTTTCCACACGATACTGAAATACACTATTTTATTGACGAGAGTGCTACACAATATTAAAAACAAGTACAGTTTCCTTAATATGGGCCTTCATGAAAAAGATTTGCAGCTGGCCTAGTGGCCTTTTTTTTTTTTTTTTTTGCTACTAGTCACGGGAAATTAGGATGTGATGGAATTGGTGAAACAGCTAAGGTTCACCAATTCCTTGTAAGGATTTAATTACAAAGGAGTTTCCATAGACCATTTCACAGACGGATCATTATTGCACCTGCATTCTGCAATTTTTGCAAAGCAAACATATCAAAAGTCAACTGCCATTTCTTTTAGTAGAGGCAATAGATGCTATTACTGTTCTCAAAATTGATTTAAAAATGCACAAACATTTCCCTGGCAGTCGAAATTTCCACAGTTTCAAACTTATAAATCCCACAAAACTATTAGTGAAAAATAATGGTGTTTGAATCGAGCATCCTCTATTATGATGTCTAAAAAAAAAATGGAATATAAGTTAAGACTCTGCAAGTGAATCCACCTCGAGAACTCTTACCGTTGCTGTGACTTTGAGATGGCGGTTATTGCAGGAACAACTTATGTTTGGGGAGATTCATTGTTAATAAAAAGGAATCTAATGGAAGTTTTAATTTTATTTTATTCTTGGTGCCAGTTTGCGGTGGAAAAAGAACAGTTGGTCAATTTCTTTACTGGTCAGTCTCTATTACATTTGCCTTTTCAATCTTTTGTTAAGCTTTTTAATTTTAAAATTAGTTGAATTTCGTTATTTATTTTTTTCTCATTCCTTAAACCTTACTATTTTTGAAAATGTTCTTTCACTTTAAGGGACTTAAAATCTCAAACATGTAAAATCATGCATGATATTGCAGAGTTTTGCTCGAGAAGATGCAATTAAATATGCAAGCTATGAAAAAACTTGTCGGTGGAGTGCCATAATTTACCATCAAGAAAAATTAGACAAAGTGGGAGTATTGAATAAAATGAATGTTTCGATGTCATCATAAAAGACATGTTTATCGAAGTTGTGGACTTACACTTTCGCTACTAAGATTTTAACGAAAATAGAATCAGAAAAAAAGAGGAAATAGATATAAATAAATTAGAAGAATTAATTGAAATGCTAACTATTAAATATGATTCTGTGAAAGAAATAGATACAAAAATTGAACGTCTTT
The DNA here is from genome assembly GCA_021605095.1 of Caerostris extrusa. NCBI lineage: Eukaryota > Metazoa > Arthropoda > Arachnida > Araneae > Araneidae > Caerostris > Caerostris extrusa. The sequence continues at coordinate 109,154 of BPLR01015389.1, read as the reverse complement.
ACAAGAAAGAGGATTTTGAAACCGAAACTGAAACTACAGAGAAATAGCGAAAAAGTTGCCCTTTGAAAATTTTGCTCAATTAAAAACATTTGTTTGTTAAAAAAGGAATCATGTAATAACAAATGCAGAACACATTCCAATCAAAGTATACAATTAAATGAGTCGAAGCAAATGGATAGCACTGCCAAAACTAAGTATTTCTAAATTTTTATGGTGATATAAACATTTAAAAAATGTTATTGTAAATTATTGTAAGTCTTTATTTAATAAGATATTTTTATAGATAAACTTTATTTATCTATAAAAAACTTTTTCTATAAAAAGTGGATAACTTTAATTATTTCAAAGCACTTGGTTATACTACTTTAAATACTGTCGAAGGTTTTTCTGTTTCTGCTTCTGCTTCTACATATGATTTTTCAGTAAATTTGTTAAAAGAAAATCTGCATGAAATGATTTATTGATATATGCACATATGAATATTTAAATGTAAAACTATTAAGTAACTCATATGATATTTATGCTTTTCAAAATATATATATATCTAAATAAAAAATTTTTTAATTTAATAAAATTTTAATTTGAATAAGAAGTTAAATGTCTAGATTTAAAAATTACAATTATTTCACTGTTATATGTATCCAACAATTTTAAAGCCTTTCCCCAAGATATCCTTATATAATTTAATAAAATGAAAAACGAAATTGTTTATAACGATACTGAATAATTATTAAAGATTTATTCATGGCCTTGAGATCAAAAAAACACTCCAGCCATGTTTGGTAATAATTTTTGCAACACTTCACATTTTCTGGGTCAGCAGCGTTCCATTTTGCCTTAGACATAACAAACCGAGTTTCAAACAGCAATAAATCATAAAGGAAAATATTCCTTCGTCTGCAGAATTAGTTTGAACTAACATTAAAAGAAAAAAATATATATCAATTACGTTTTTCGTGAATCATCTGTTCATTTTAGTTCTAATAGTGATTATGCAATTAATTTATCAATAGACAAAAGAAAAAAATATTTTGATGAAATAAAGGAGCTTGTGTTAAATGCTTCGGAATTAAAAAAAAAAAAATTTCTCATTTTTGTAAGGGTAATGTAATTCGTTCACACTGTTTTATATATGCTAATGATACTACAATCCTTTGTAAAAACAAAAACACTAAATTCTTAGCTATCACCCTTACTAATCACCTTAAAGTTCTCAATAACTGGTTCAATAAATGGAAAATTTCTTTAAATGTAGATAAGACTGAAGCCGTTTTCTTCTCTGTTGAAAATAAGTGTAAAAACTTGTGATTATGATCAACAATAATACTATCTCTTGCAATAGTCAAACTAAATATTTTGAAGTTATTCTGGATCAGCATCTAACTGGGAACCAACGTTTTCTGTTCGCTAAAACTAAATTTCGTATTGCCTTCAGAAAACTCTACCCATTTATTAATAAAAAATTCTACCATGACCAGTGATAACAAAATACATCTTTATACTGGTATGCTTCGCCCAATTATCACGTACGCTTACCCGGACTGGTCCTATGCAACTAAATGTAGCTTAAAAACGCTTGGAACTTCACAAATTATTATTACCCGCCAAATTATCTCTGCTAAATAGTTCATGCGCAATTCTGATATGCATAAAGCTATTAACTTTACATTTTTAAAAGATTTTCTTAAACACATCTCTTTTAAATTTTATAACACGCTTATGAATCATGAAAATACTGCAATCCAGGAGATTGATTCTTACGTTCCCAATAATGATTTAAAATGTCCGCTTAAAATTTTAATTTAATTTTTAAATATTTTTTTCTTTAATTTGTTTGTGATCGTAAGTTAATTTCAGTTTATTTGCAAATATATTCTGGGCAATTTTCATTGTTTCAACTATATTTACCCTGTCGTTTTGGAGAGAGAGCCCCAGGGGCTAAATAGCTCCGATAGAATACATCAACCAAAAAAAAATCTCACTGTTCAAGAAAACGTTATTGTGTTCGCTAACGTGTTTTTCAAAACATGAACAGAAAAAATAAATAAAAATGATTAATCGTCTAAAACTACTGTTCTCACAAATCAGTCCTCTTTGAATGAAATTTCGATATTCGAAATTCGAATTACGAATAAAAATTTAAAACATATTATTCGTATAGTAATTGATTTTAAATCGCAAGGAAGTTACGTATCGAAATTTGCTGCTGAAAACATTGGTTTTGCTACCAAATGGGAATTGGAGACTCAAAGACTATTCAGAGGAACCAAAAAAACTAGAACTATTAAACTAGAAATAGTGAATCAAAACAAAATTTATGCTTCAATTTCAAAAATTAGAAGTTCAAACTGTATAAATGATTTGAATAATATTTTTGAGTGATATTTCATCTAAAAGCAAAATTTGTTTACACGAACATAATACTAATGATATTCATGTTCTATTGGAACAGAAGAGGCAGGAAAATTACTTGCGATAAAAGTAGAACATCTTCCTTGTGGATCAATTCAGACAATTCTGGGAAGGACAGTGTTCGATAGCTCGGTCACAAAATAAAAAGTAAAAAACGTGGACTGTATGTCTACTCCTTTATTTAGGCAGCCATCAAGCTCACTGACAATTCTGGGAAGGAGACAGCAATAGGGTGCTGAAAACCAGGGTTTCGATGACAGCTGTTGATGATACTCTTTCTTGTTCTGTCGTTACACATAAATTATGCTAAAATTACGGATTTATAGAATATCTAGATTCGTTGGGTATATTAGCAAAAGAAAAGCAAACCTAGCGAAAAGCAATCGAAAGCAGAAATTATTTTAGGAACATTTCGAATTGACAGTTAGCAGAGGAAATGACATAAATGTCCTTTAATGTCTCACAATAAATATTTGGCTCAGAAAAACAAATATTTATTGTGAGATTAATATTTGAGCTTTACAAAAATCATTATTTATTGTAAAGCTCACTTTTTTAAAAAATACTGTTAAAAAGTGAAATAAAACTTTGGGAGAGCATAATGAAGTGTTCAAAGAATGGGAGGAAGGTGTTATTGAAGAAATAGTACCTGTTTCAAATTGTTATGAAGTCTCAAGTGATCACTGTTTGCTTCATTCAGCAGTCGTAAAGGAAAAAGGTTCAAAACATCTACTATCAAATATCAAAATTTTACTAGACCAATTTTTGATGTGAACTCTGCTAATAATTCTGCTTCCTTGAATGATTGTAAAAAAGGACTCAATCTCATTGAACTGATTCCAGCTCTTTTGAACCGATTTTGGTTGCATAACATTGGTGTCACTGTTGATATTCGACAAGCATACAACGGAACAAAGACTAGTATGTATGCATCTTGTGGAAAAATGAAGGTAATCCAGAAAATGAAATCCCTTACAGATATTGTAGAGTTTATTTTTGACATTAATTGCTGTCCCTTTTTATTAGCTGCAATTTTCTTTCATCATTTGAATCAAATACCTAAAGTGCTTAAAAGGATAGTTGAAGCTGATAAGTTTAAAGAATTTTGTATGAGGATAATTGTGTCGAAAGAGTTAGTTCAGAAGAAGAATTGAAGTATATTTGCAATGAATTACAGAAATTATTACAATCAACTAAATTTAGTCAACCAGGTTCGAAACAATAAATTTAAAGGAAATTTATTGAGTCAAGAACACGAAGAAACGCAAAGATGAAGTAGATATTCTCTTTATTAGGATTATCTGGGAAAATAGTTGAAGATATTTTATCGTGTGATTTTAAGAAAGTTAAATTAGAAGATGAACTAAAAAAAGACAAATATATTTACTAAAAAGGAAAATATTGTCATAAGATATTTTATAATGGTGGCCTAGAAGGTACTTTATTAGATAAGGTTCACCTGTCTCCCGTGGCATTAATTCTGAAAAATCAAGAATGTTGGAAACTGGTTAATAATCGATTCGAAACATCGGTTAATAATCGATTCGATATTTAAGTGGAAAAAACAAGTTATTGATATAAAAAAATTTTTTTATATTAGGTGCTGCTAAAAATTAAATCATTAACAATTTCAAAATATAAACATTTTGTAGTAAAACACACAGAAACACACATCTTTTTTACTTGTTTACCTTTTACGTGAAATTTTAATTTCAAACGGACCACAAAAATCAACACATGCACGATTAAAAACTCTAGTTGGAGTCACTCTGGTAACTATCCCATTATTTATTCGGAAGCTTTTGAATTTGTTTGCGAATTATACAATAAAAAACATCTTTCGAACAGTATTTCGATCTCTAACAATTCATAACCTACTTTGTATCAACAACAAATTTGTTTTAGCTCCTGCATGAAAATACAAAACAAAGATTAAGATAAAAAACAAAGATAAAGATGAATAACAATAAAGGTAAAATTATGTTTAGAAGGCATAATTAGTGGATATTTTCGGTTATAGGGTAAGTTAGAGTTCTTGAGTCTTCCACCACTCTTAATAAACCATCATTACCTATAAATGGACGCAAATTTAACAATTGGCTGTTGTCCGGGATAGAAGTACCTTTTTCCAAGCTTCGAATTTCTTTTATGAAAGTAGTTCTCTGAATGTTTTTCACTATGCACGCCAATGATTGTGAAAGTTCACTAGATGTTAGAGAACCAAAGTTCAATAACGGATTTCTGGCATTGTTTATGAATGTTTTACACCAGGCGAAAATTCTCTTAAGTTTTGTGAATGAAGAATAGTTATAAATAACTTCTAAAGGCTCTACAATATGAGCCACAGTATAGTATACTTGATTTACTGTCTTTGGCTCTCTCGAAATTATATCCTTGTCCTTTGAAGTAAGGTCTCCATCCTCATGCTCCACCGGTCCTTCGGGATATTCGTCGTTCACTAAGAATGGTGGTCTATTCCACCATATTTCATTAGCTTGCAGACCACGGGAAAAAAAGATCTGAACTATTCCCTTCTTGAACTATTCCCTAATGCCAGTTTTTCACATTTGTAAATTGCTGTATCTTTGATACTCGATTAGACACAAATGGTTTATTATCCAGGTCAGAATAATTTTCGAAAATGTCAAAAAAAAAAAAAAATGGTTCGGGACACAACAATTTTTAAAGATGCACTACTTGGATCATGGAATAATTCGTGCACTAATTTAGATTGAAGCACGGCAGTACAGAGCTCCAATCGTGGTATTAAAATATTTTTGATTGGGGCAACTCGAGATTTTCTGACGATTAGTTTCACAAACACTTTGTCACTCTTCACATTAGTTCTACAAGATTTTAAATAAAGTACAGCTCCATAGGTGATTTCACTAGCATCTGAGAAGCCATGAAGTTCTATGAGTATTTCTTCCCTGATAACTATGCATCTTGGAATTTAAATGTCATTAATTGTTGTTAAAACTATAAGGTATTCATGTCCATTCCTCAAGTTCTTTTTTAGACAAATTGTAATTCCAGGCCAGATTGATTAGTCACAGGGTTTTGCAAAGAAATTTTTGTCTTTGTCACAATTGGGTCAAATAAACACAAAGCATCAAAAGTCTTTGCTATGGTTGATAATACCATACGCTTTGAAAACGAAAAAAAACCTTTGCTTTTTTTTTTTTTTTTTTTGAAAAATTTGTAAACTTTTTGCATTAGTACAGTCTACTTTCTCTTTGTAGGAAGAGCAATCTTTTTAGGTTGCCATATTATTCCGAGTGTTTTTATTTCATATGGAGAAAATGAGTAATCAACTTTGTCACTATCGGTCAGAAGATTTCCGCTACTGCACCTCTGATTTAACTTTGCATTCCACCTCTATTCAGAATTTCCGTTGACTTTTTAGCAAGTCTGATAGCTTCAGTTACTGTATCTGTGCCGGAAAGGACATCATCCGTATAAAAATCCTCTTTCAAGATAGATGCCGATACCGAAAAATTATCGTTTTCATCTATTACTAATTGATTAAGTGTGCGCATAGCTAAAAAAAATGGGACGCTAACTGTTCCGTATGTGACAATTGCGAGTTCGTATGTTTTAACTCGATCATTTAATCGACTTTCCATAAAATGCGTCGCAATTTTCTTTTGGGGCAAATGTTCATGGTTCTATACATTATATTTTTATATATGAAGAAAATGAATAATTGTATATACGGAATTTAACCATAATTGAAAAAAAAGGCTGTCTTGTATTATACTTCCATTAAATTGTAAAGAATTAAGCGAATTTCCTTTTGTTGTTAGGGAAGACAGAGTTAAACACGACACAAAATTTTGTTTTTAATTTGTCGGCATGGTATAGATCTAAGTGACGTGCATAATAAGTACCCTCAATTTCATCGCTTTCTTGAATTTTATTCATGTGACCTTCTTCATATTCAGGTAAAAAAATCACTATATAACAATAAATAGTCAGGATCTTTTATTAACCGTCTCCATAAGGATAATTTTTTAACACAATATCTCTGAATTTTCCCAAACTCTTAAGATTTTTGTTTAAGGGGCATTTTAACCACATATTTCATTTTTTTTATCTCTATAACAATTAATCTTATGATGCTCTTCACATATCAGGGTTTTGTTATTAGAGAATTTTCTGTTTCTATGCTGTCTAATTAGAAATATTAATAGTTTCATCTAACTTCTTTAATTAATCCATAATAAATATTTTCATTTAAATCACTAGGAACACTCGGAAACAACATATACGAAGAACGAATTTTGTAAAAACTAAACTAGATTCAGGGGATATATTTGTCCTGATCTCAAAAGGAATAAAAACTTTTGTCCCTAGTAAAATACCAATTTTCCTGGAATGTTAAATTGCTAATCCGCTAACTCAATATTACTCAAATCATAACACGAACTTTAAATATTTTACTAGGAATTATATTAGTAATTCAGGGAACGATTAAAAACTTCAACTCTCTTCAGCTATTATAATTTATTCCCTAAACCACTACTAAAGAGCTGTTACTTTGTATGAATTTCCTGAAACATCATATAAATAACATTTAGCTGCGTTCAATAAAATGGTTTTGGATTCATTCCACATATAACTCGTAGCAGAAAATAATTTATTACTGTTTTTGAGAATCACTTCATTTGTAACTCTTGAGCAAGGTGGAAAGGGAATTAATTTCATAACTTTCTTTTTATACAGCTCATTAGAAGATAATATATTCCTATTCTCTGCGCTGGCGCCTAGGCGTGGTTAGAGTGTACTTTTATGATACGTTTACAAAAACAAGAAACTGCTGATTTGCAATTAGAAACTGAACAGTTAATCTGTTAGCAATTAAAAAGCATATGGTTTTGTTTCACAAGTTCACTTCTTTCATATGCTGACATATTTAATTAATTTGGAGAATTAGAAATATGCTGATTTCTATTACATAAAAAATAATTTGAATCTTTTACGTCCGAATGAAAAACTTTTGACACAAATTTAGAATTTTAAAGTTAATTTTACTCTTTTCAAAGCCACACGTGCTTTCGGAAATTAACTTGTCCTCGCGATGAAACATAAATATCACATCCCTTCAACTAATTTTATTGGGGTGATGGGTGGTGGTGGTGGTGGGGGTATTTACTCATATTATATTATATTTACTCATATTATATTATAAAACCTGCAAATATCTTTATTGTGGAAGCAGTCATTTGCGCAACCAATACAGGAAAACGACAGACGACATTACTAATGGGCATTTCATATGATGGATGACCCCAGGCTATGGATTTGATATGATGTGATGATGAAATGGTGATAGTTTCATATGATGGATGGCCGGTTCGTGTTGCAAAACTTGATTCCTTCTGAAATCTCGGATGACGTTGTTCCGTGGTGTTAAGGTCTAAACTTTATATCTATTGTACACAGCAAAGTAAACTTCAATAAAAAGTGGAGAATGCTAGAATTCTCTGACCCAAAAAGTTATGGCTGTACATCTTGCTGAACAACAAGACCGTTTAATACAGAAAGTCGTAATGATAAATTGGTGCAATCGGGAGGGAAGATAAGAGATATTGAAGTTTACAAGTATAGGATAAGTGTTTGTTTTAAATTTCCTTGATTTGAAGAAGTTCAAAATGAAAATGAACACAGACGTAGATTTTAAAATGTAATTAAAATTAAGCGAAGAATACTTCGCAGCTCAGTGACTAAATTAATAAGAAGAATAAGTGAAGAAATTGGATAAGGCTGATGTCATGTATTAAAAAAAATAATTTAATAGTTCTTTTATAAAATAAAGAAACATTAGATGGCTTAGATAAATCTTTCGAAAGTCTAATGAATGATGACGAGTGAAAAAGAAATCGAAGGTTCCTTAGAATATACAAAATATATAATGTTCTAGTAAATAAATAATTTGAGAACTTCAAATAAAATCTCAAATTTTATTTAGTTCAAATTCAAATCTGTCTAATATTGTTACAGAACCTGAAAGAATGATAAATAACAGTTGGGCTGACATGTCCCGTAGGCTGAAACATAGATGGAGCTACTAGTATTAAATCCATATGATTTTTAGTTAGCCTTAACTTTCAAAAGACACATGTATAAATTTGACAGCTGTTGCACTATTAGTATGAGTTATAGCATTTTTAGTGAACCAACTTTTTGTTAGTTTGAAAAAATGGATAAAAAGGAATTTCGTGTGTTAATTAAAGCATTGCTTTTAACGAAAAAAATACTATTGAAGCCAAGGCTTGGCTTGATAAACATTATTCGGACTTTTGCACCAGGAAAATCAACCGTAGAGAAGTGGTTTGCTAAATTTAAACGAGGCGAAATGAGCACCGAGGACGATGCACGCAGTGGACGCCCCAAAGAGGCTGTTACCGACGAAAACATCAAAAGTCCACAAAATAATTTCTGATAACCGTAAAGTGAAGTTGATTAAGATAGCTGAGACCCTAAATATATCAAAGGAACGTGTTGGACATACCGTGAATGAATATTTGGATATGCGATAGGTCTGTTCAAAGTGGGTGCCTCGCGAGTTCGCAATCGACCAAAACAACAACGAATTGATGATTCTAAGCAGTGTTTGGAGCTGTTCAATCGTAATAAACCCGAATTTTTGCGTCGATATGTGACAATGGATGAAATATGGCTCCATCATTTCACACCGGAGTCAATTGACAGTCAGCCGAGTGGACTGCACGGGAGGAACACTAAAAATGCTATAACTCACATACTAATAGTGCAACAGCTGTCAAATTTATACACGTGTCTTCTGAAGGTTAGGGCTAACTAAAAATCATATGGATTTAATACTAGTAGCGCCATCTGTCAGCCTACGAACTTTTCAGTCCATCTGTTACTAACACGAGATCACCGCACATATCTTTAATTTCTGGAAATATTTGTAATTTCAGCAATTTTAACCTCAGTACGAGGCAGTTATACATGAAAATGAGACACTGGCCAACCCGCGGCCTGCCTTGAATATTTTCAGCCCCGGCCCTTGCGATTTATTACACTTTTACAAAATATATTTATTTTATAATGGCCAAAGTAGTGAAAACCAATGTATTAATAATAATGTCAATAATTAATAAGTATATCGAATAATTTAATTACCTAAAATCTTTACTTACTGATTCGGCTGCAATAGCATTGTGTCTTCCTTTAACACCCGAAAATTATGAAAGGACGGTCGAAATTCTAAAAGATTGATTGATAAAAAATAGAGATAATTTCGCTGATATAAATCGCTTATTAAAATTAGGACTAACAAGTTTTTTTACGGGGTAGGGATGTCAACCTTACGCCCAACTGTATTATTTGACCGGGACCTATGCTTTAAAGCCGATTTCGAGCAACTATAAACATCCATGGCATCGCCGGAACTCGAACCCGAAACCTGCAGATAGCTAGTCACTTGGCCAAGAGGCCCAAATGATATATATGCTCCAAGAAAATTGTATGATGAAATATATGTGCAAATTTGAAGTCTTGAATCGCAGGAAGTTTACTCTGTTTCATGTGGATTTCTACTACTACCCATCTTGTATAAATGTATTTCCATAATTATGTTTTGCAACTTAATAGAGAACAAAAACAGCAAAATGGAATCTAATGCAACAGATTTATTAAGTTTTTTAATGAAATTAAGAATGAAATTGAAGCAAGGTAAAAATCATTGAATGTGCCTTCTGTTGATTTTAAGAATGCAAATTCGTATGAGAAGAAGATAAAACCAAATTTCTCAACATGCTCTAATTTTTTGAAAAGTAAACACACAGCAGCTTACGCTTTAAATACAATGACAGAAATAAGCAGCTCGTTTTGCCATAATAAAGATAAATCTGATAATTGAATTTAAATTTAGAACAACGTATGAAACTTTTAAAAAGTACTACTATTATGCTGAAATTTAAAACGGTACTACTACTATACTGAAATTTAAAACGGTACTACTACCGTAATGAAATTTTAAACGGTACTACTACCGTAATGAAATTTTAAACAGTACTACTACTGCAAGGTACTGAAATTTAAAAAAAGGTACTACTACTGTACTGAAATTTAAAAAAAGGTACTACTACTGTACTGAAATTTAAAAGGTACTACTACTGTACTGAAATTTAAAAAAGGTACTACTACTGTACTGAAATTTAAAAAAGGTACTACTACTGTGCTGAAATTTAAAAAAGGTACTACTACTGTACTGAAACTTAAAAAAGGTACTACTACTGTACTGAAATTTAAAAAGGTACTACTACTGTACTGAAATTTAAAAAGGTACTACTACTAAACTGAAATTAAAAAGGTACTACTACTAAACTGAAATTAAAAAAGGTACTACTACTAAACTGAAATTAAAAAAGGTACTACTACTAAACTGAAATTAAAAAAGGTACTACTACTAAACTGAAATTAAAAAGGTACTACTACTAAACTGAAATTAAAAAAGGTACTACTACTAAACTGAAATTAAAAAGGTACTACTATTAAACTGAAATTAAAAAAGGTACTACTACTACACCCCACCCCACCACATCACATCACAATACCTAGAGTTGAATTGCCCCTGTACAGTTTGGGAATGATGTGGGTGAGAAGTCTGATTGAGGTCTGTGATGCTCTACGGTCATATGCGACCGGGACCTACGGCTTAAAGTGGATTCCAAACCACTATAAACATCCATGACACCGCCGAGACTCGCAGCCGAAACCTGTGGTACCGAGCGCCAGAGCGCTAGCCAATCGTCATCAGGCATCATTAAAAAGTAAATACTTCCAATGTTACAAAAAATCCCTATAAGAAAGCATTGTAAAACTATTCATATTATGCGCAGTATTTGTAAATCTAATGGCCATCATAATTTTTCTATGTAGCCAAACAAACTGTGCAAGTGCGCCAGAAGAAAATAGTGTTCCGTGGAACACTTCGCAAGAAAGAAATGAGTCATCTGGATCCCGAGTATTTTCCGAGCAGTGAGATGCAAGTTTGTTAAACCAAAGAAAAGAAAAACGAAAGTCGGACGATACGAACGAACGTTTACGACTTCGTTTCGTTCTCCAAACGAAACGAAGTCGTAAACGTTCGGAGCGGCAGGAACTTTTATTACCAGGGGTTTAGCTCCAAGGCTAGGGTTAGGTTTAGGTCAGGAAGAGCTAAAATTATTGCCTGTGAGAGAAAAGGGGAAGGAGGATATACTCTGCCTACTCTTCAGATTAGAACGAAAACGGAAGTACCTGTTTCGGAGTACCTATGGAATAAATATACCCTGGAAACCTCCACATAATCGTAATAGTTAAATTTACATTATTGAAATTACATAGTGAATTCAGATAAAAAAAAAAGAAAAATCTACGTTAATAGGTTGAATAATAAAAAGAAAGAAGTAAGTCAAGTTACTCAGGTACAATTAGGAGCCCGTAACACGTTTCCCCGCAGACGGCCAGTGAATTAATGAAAAATAAAAAATAATTAAATTTAGAAATTAAAATAGATACTTTAGAAATGAAAACATTAACTTCTTAAGAACTTTAGATATCATTTGGAAAAAAAAAAAAATTACGATAGCCAGTAGTTGTGTTAGTTTTTGCACATCGCAGCAATAAATGAAAATTTAAGGAGCCAAATAGACACCTCGGATTTGCAATTTAGCTATTTTGGTCATTTTGAGTCCCACGAATTCTTTTAGACGTGGGAAGGACTCAAACGTCGCATCGTAGATAGCTCTGTACGTTTCTTATTGGCAGACTGAATGACAGTACTTTTGTTAAACATAGAAGTTTTAGAAATCGAAACCATATGCTGAAATATAAAGGCTGCATCAGTGCCGGATTTATATGAAAAAGAGGCCCTGGGCCAGGGGGTCGGCAACCTTTTGAGTTGGAAGAGCCAAAAATGACAATTTACAAAATTTCAAAGTTTTAAAGAGCCACAAATTTTTTTTTTTTCTTGCCAACAATAAATAACCGTTGGGCTGAAAAGTTCGTAGGCTGACACATAGATGTCTCTACTAGTATTAAATCCATACAATTTTTAGTTAGCCCAAACCTTAAAAAAACACGTGTATAAATTTGATAGCTGTTGCACTATTAGTATGAGTTATAGCATTTTTAGTGTTCATCACGTGCAATCCACTAGGCTGACTGTCAATTGGACTCCGGTGTGAAATGATGGAGCCATGTTTCATCCATTATCACATATCGACCCAAAAATTCGGTTTATTACGATTGAACAGCTCCAAACACTGCTTAGAATCATCCATTCGTTGCTGTTTTGGGTCGATTGTGAGCTCGCGTTGCACCCACTTTGAACAGAGCTTTCGCATATCCAAATATTCATTCACGTTATGTCCAACACGTTCCTTTGATATCTTTAAGGTCTCAGCTATCTCAATCAACTTCACTTTACTGTTATCAGAAATTGTTTTGTGAACTTTTTGATGTTTTCGTCGGTAACAGCCTCTTTGGGGTGTCCACTGCGTGCATCGTCCTCGGTGCTCATTTCGCCTCGTTTAAGTTTAGCAAACCACTTCTCTACGGTTGATTTTCCTGGTGCAAAGCCCGAATAATGTTTATCAAACGAAGCCTTGGCTTCAATAGTATTTTTTTTTTCGCCAAAAAGCAATGCTTTATTAACACACGAAATTCCTTTTTATCCATTTTTTCAAACTAACAAAAGTTGCTTCACTAAAAATGATATAACTCATATACTAATATTGCAACAGCTGTCACATTTATACATGTGTCTTTTGAAGTTTAGAGCTAACTAAAAATCATATGGATTTAATACCAGCAGTGCCGATTTAATAATACTAGTTAATACTCGCATAAATAAAGTTTTTGAAAAAAACCTAATCTATTTATTCATAAGAAAAAAATATCTATTTATTCCTTATATCATTCTATTTATTCATTATTAGTTAATTACTTATTATTTAAGTAAAAAATTAAAACAATTAAACATTTACTTACAACACTAACTGTAACTTGTAATTTAACAAACAATTGAACAAACAAATTCAATGGGAGCGACGGCTTTGTATGGTTATTCAAGTAGAAAATTTAAACTTTATTAAACAATGTAATTTGTACTTAAAATAAAAAAACAATAACATACATTTGAGCAAACATATTCAATGGGAGCATTGGCTTTTGCATGGTTTTAGAAAGTTTGGATAAATTTGGCTCATAACTTGTTATTTTAAGTTTCAAACACGACTCTAAATTTTCATTTGTTAGTTGGCTTCTTAATTTACTTTTAATTATATTCATGCAAGAGAAAGCTTGCTCGCACGAATATGTCGATCCAAAGATAGTCAGCACTCCAAATGCCAACTTCTTCACCTCACTGTAGCAATCTGGAAGACTATTCCATGCGTCAAATATAAGTGCCTCAACACGCGGCATTTCTTTTAAAGTTGTCCACTTTTGTTGCGTTACGTACATACATTTCTGGACCTCCAACTCTTCCAACTTGCTTTTCAACTCTGTAAATTTTCCACTCCACAAAGCTTTTACTTTTAAATAGATAAATTGCATTTCTAGAGATCCAGTATCAATTTCAAATGACTCAATGCGGATTTCGTTACTATTTGTGTTGAGGGATTTACTATGAATGCTAGAGTGGTTTTGTTGGTTTTGAATTGCTCAAATTTGTCAGCAAATTCATCTTTAATTTTTTTTATAACTGTGCTGAAGTACCTCCTGTCAACAGTTGCGCTAGTTTTTATCACGATATTGCTTTAGAAATTGAAAATGAAGTAATTTACCGCTCTTAATATCTTCTGTAAAAAGAATTAATTTTTCTTCAAAACAAACCAATTCTTCTACCAAAACATAGGCTGGGTTTCCCTTTCCTTGCAGTTTTAGATTCAGCTCATTTAATTTCAATGTGATATCCATCATAAAGTAAAATTTTTGCAACCATTTGTCATTCTCTAATTCAGGGTGATTAATGCCTTTTTTCATTTAGGAATGTATTTATTTCATTCAAGCACAAAGCAAAACGTTTCAACACCTTACCTTTTGGAAAGCCATCGCACTTTATTGTGAAGTAGGAGGTCGGAATACTGAGTCTCCATTTCGTTTAAGAATTCTTTAAACTGACGATAGTAGAGTGCTTTTGACAAGATGTTGTTAACAATCTTGATTACCAAATTCATGACCTCAACTATTTCGGCCGGAAATGTTTGGGCAGAAAGCGCTTCTTGGTGTATTATGTAGTGAAACGTAAGAATTTCGTGGTTTATTTTGCTCTGAAGAATCGTTATTGCCCCTTTATTTTTTCCTGTCATACTTCTGGCTCCATCAGTTGCTATTGAAACGATTTTATTTAAATCGATCTTATTGTCTTCATGGCACAAAAATAAAAATCACGCGAGGTGCGAGAGAGAGAGAGAGAATCGGTAAGAAACCAAAAACATCGTTTCAGTCCACCAGAGCCAAGGCGAAAATAACCTTTGATCTTGAAAAGCGGCGCCGAGGGGAGAAAGCAACAATCGGTTGTCTGGGAAGAAACTAATAGCAAGCGCATTATTTATTAATATTAAGTACGTATCATGGGAGCTTGCGGCTGGTGAGAAGATATCATAATCAAAATTTTGAAGATCTTTGAGGACCTGGTTATTGGAATGAGAAACAGAATCATAGAACTTTGTTTCTTTGAGTGCGGTGAAAAGCGAGTACAAGTGGCTGAGAGATAGAATCGGTGCCTAATCCTCGTTAATCGATTCAGAACGATTTTTAAATGCTTTTTTTTTTATAAAATAAATAATATTTGCTTATGGATCCAAAGAGCCGCAGCTTCACATCAAAGAGCCGCATGTGGCTCGCAAGCCGCGGGTTGCCGACCCCTGCCCTAGGCTATTCCACTTATGACGCCCCTTCACCTCCCATTTTTAAGTTTGTAAATTACTTATTATGTTTGCTTATTATTCATATGTGTAGAATTTCTTCTTATTTTTGATTCAATATTTTAGTGTTTACTGTTTTTAGAATAATAATTCTAATCTTACTAACAATTTGAATGTAGGCCCCTCTTGATCTTGAGGCCCTAGGCTGAAGCCTAGTTAGCCTATAGGAAAATCCGGCCCTGGCTGCATCTAATTTGCAATTGTCTGATAATATTAAGAAATTTTAATAGATTTATCGGATGCTTCCTATGATCTAAAACAGGGGTGACCAACTCGCGGCCCACATTAAATATTTTTCGGCCCGTGATATTTATCACACTATTACAAAACATATTTTATAATGGCCAAAGTAGTGAAAATCAATGTATTGAAAAAATACACCATGTGTGCATCCATATATTCAAAAATGAAATCTAAACCGAAATCGAATTAACTTTAATTTTAAAATAATATTCTTGCACAAACAAATATCGCACTAGTAAAAAATATATTTTTTAATAATTTCATTTTTTAATTTCTTTATATATATATATTTTTTTTTTGTGTGTTTCCTTTTTAGTGTTATATATTTCTTTTACAATGTGCGTTTAGCATCATTATTATTATATTATCTATATTTACATGTAAGAATAATATGAAACACAATAATAATAACTCATTATGTTTCAATTTTCACTCCAAAAGATTGTCTATAGTGGGTCTAAATCTAATATGGGGATATATAATTTCATATGCGGCCCGCGGAGTTAGGATGCATTTCCAAAGTGGCCCGGTCATTTGGGTTGGTCACCCCTGATTTAAAAAAAAAAAAGGAAATAAAATAGATATATTGAACTGATAATTGTTTTCATCAACTGTCGTCTTAAATGAAACTTAATTTAGATGGAGACGCTCAGACGATTTTGTAACGCATTTAATTCGAGTGACCCAGTGAATGCAATGTATATTTCAATTTGGTATGAAGATAAAGATGATAAATCCTAAATTGAACTCCAAAAATTTTGAGACTTCTGTAATTAAGGATGATCTAATGGATAAAAAAATTTGGTACTTAATTATTAACGCCACCTTAGCTACAGATACAGATTTGGCGGTTTTAAGTGGCGCCAATCAAACAGCTACAAATTTGGCGGTTTTTAAGTGGCGCCAATCTAACAACTACAATAAAGTGTAGATTGGCGCCACTAAAAACCGCCAAGTCTGTACCTGCGGTTGGCGTTCAAAAGATAACTGCGTGCGCTTGCGAACAACAAGATTGCTCTTTATTGGCGCAACTGTGGCTAAGGTGGCGTTAATACGTAAGTACCAAAAATTCTAATATGGACGAATGTTAGAACAATTTGATGAGTCTATTAAATTTTCAATGATAGATATAATAATTATTTAATAGATATAATAATTTATTAGCATTTAATAGTAACTATCATAATTATTATATAGATATAATAATTTATTAATTTTAAATGATAGATATAAAATTAAACTTCCTAGAAAATTTGATAATGTTGATCTTCCGAATAGTTCATAAGCAGGAAAACTAAATTCTTGTTGCATAAAACCCTTATTAGACCTATTTTTGGTCTATGGCTCTGACAATTGGACTTTGGGAAGATCTGATGAGCCCCATTTAGGTATATTTGAGCGGAAGAATTTAAGGGCTGTTCTCGGAGGTGTTAAGGAAAGTGAATGTTGGAGCAGACGGTACAACGCAGAAAATTATAAATGCTATAAAGACCCAGATATTATAAAATTTATTAACATCAATAGATTAAACTGGGCTGTTCATGTGCTTAGAATGAATGATTTAAACCCTGTAAAAAGGCTCGTTTTTGCAAAGCAACAGGGACAGAGAGGAAGAGGACGACCCAAGTTGCGATCGATAAACCCAGTTGAAAAAAGATTTTGCTTTAGTTAAGAATTGAAGGACCCTTTTCAACCCCCAACAATTCCTTGTCCCCCAGAGGAATGCATGGAAATCTCTTCAAAGAGAGTCTTGGCCCACCATGGGCTGTCGTGCTATTGATGATGATCATCTTCCGAATAATTATAACAACGCAAAAATTGAATACTTAGTTAAAAGATTTAAGAAGTACCCGTGTTTGTTACCAAAAACAGAAATATTTGACCTTATGAATTGTACTTCTCGGAAAGTGGAGTCGTATAAATTAGTCTAATCAAAATTTGACATATTAGTTACGTACCACTACCACTAAGCATGGTTAACAATATTTAAAGTTCCCAGATAATTTTTCTGTGATCTTCATGGCAAATACGTGAGCGTTGAAATGCATTGCCTTTATGACGAAATCCATAAACAGCCACGATACCGCTACGGAAGAATCCTGAGACCTCCCAAGTGAATGGAGTTAAAAGTTCGGGTTTCATTTTTCTGCTGAAATTCAAAGGTGGGAGAGTGTTGAAAATGCATCATTTTGTATCGTAAACATTCATAATGCAACCAAACAATTTTAGAAAACTATAATTGCATTTCTCCGTCTAAGAACAATCAGTTTGATGTATGTTTGGTTTGGTTTGTCGCTCTACAGTCATTTTGTGCACTCTTTGGGCTAATTAGACCAGGACCTACATTTTAACGTGGATTCTGAACCACTAACAAATATCCATGCCCCGCCAGGGTTTGACGTAGGAGTTGCCCGGTGAAAATTAGGGTTTTGTAACTTTTCCTATAAATAATTTGTCGTCATTGCTTATTTGTAAAAATAAATATTTAGAAAAGTATTGTGCATATATTATTTGGTTGACCGACTACAAACCCTACTTTGAATACCTTACCAATTCTTGAAAGGTAAGAAAAAATTAAATACATTTTCTATCATAGTGAATTGCTTAGTAAAGTCATTGATGAAGTGTGGGTCGACAGCAGTTTAATTTTTAGAAAACAAAAAAAATTAGAGAAAAAGGGCACAATTTCGAGAACTGAAGTTATTATTAATTAGAAGGATTTACTCATTGCTAAGCATGTTGGATGGCATATAGAATTTATTCCTGGTGCTTAGCTAGTGTACAAAGCAAAATAAGCGAGATAGTTTTTGGAAACTTAGTTGTATAATTTGTATTTTTTTTTTTTTTTTTAGTTCATTATATTTTTACATTATTTTTAAGAGATTTTCAGTATAGCTTTATATTTTCCGTAAATTGCCCATACTTTGGACATTTTACCTTAATATTTCTTAGTACTAAATCACGCTGTCAATTTTGATGCCACCCATTCATCTTTCTCTGCTACTAATTACTTGGTATAGATATCATTCCAACAATGGGCAATAAATTCCCTTGCTCTGAAATTTCTTACAGCAATCGTAGTCAGATTGCTAGTCATTATACAAGATGGATTTTTCCTCGAAAAATAAAAACCAGTTGATTTAATAGCATATAAATCAAACTAAGTGTGCAAATATTACAAACTTGAACGAAACCCAACCTACTCAAAATGGATTTCCAGTATGGTAACTTATTCTTTTCTCAACCACCATTCTACAGAAAACGTGGTGGAAGTTTTAGTCGTGGTCAGATGGTATTCTCGATGGTTACGATTGGGACAAATAAGATAGGACAATCTTCTAAGAAACACCACCTGCAAATCTCGTTGATTCAGCTGCGATATTTCATCAAGAAGATGGAATATTGTAATGATTATATAATAAAAACTTAAACAAGTTTCTCCACAAATTTTTTACTTAACAACTATTATGCAATATTTCGAAAATAATTTCTTTGCATCTTTAATAACAAACTTTTAAACAACTTTCACATCAATTCAAACACCAAAGCGTGAAAATTTGATTAAAATGATGCAATATTTTATAATAGGATTTCAAACATTAACTTATGTAAATTGTAAAGCATTTTTTCAATTAATACAGGAAAAATTAATTAGAAAAATCAATTTATTTTAATGAAATTATTTAAAGCATAGTAAAGTCATACCAGTTTCTATAGAAGCTACAATTACTATCAAAAATTCGCCATGTAACTGTAGTGCACTTTGTTGCTCATAACATTATATTTATTTACAAATAAAATTACGAAATTACATTTTAGGCCATAGAATACAATAATCATGTTCATTCGAATAGAAGAAAACTATAATGCGAGATATACTTGTTATTTTAGTATTCTGCATTTCGTAAAATCTGATTCTTTGTTTCTGCGAGGAACACGAAGTTAGCTGACTATGATGAATTTACGAATTCCTAGAGGTCTTCATTCTGGAATCACCGTAGTACTCATCTATCAATGTCAACGAGAAATTCAAGAATACTTCCTGTTAAATTGGATTTAACGTATGCTCGAACTGTTTTAAGACCACTGGGCAATTCAGTTTTGTCTTTAAGGTGTTATCGTATGTGAAGTACTGGAAATTGTTCCTGGAGTGCCTTATCTGTTGCTGTCGAAGAAGTAGTAGGCGAGGTTTCCAGCACCCATATGAAAATGGGTTTTAATTTGTCAATACTCATCACAACCAATTCTTGTTGAGAAGAATTAGGAATGTTTTTTTGTGCCCCTCGGTAACACTGGATGTAAACTTGAATAGGTTGACTCCAAACCTTTATGGCTGCATCCATCCAAAAGTTCACACGAGTGTGAAGATAGCGCTCGATGGAGTTGGCTTCAGAGAAGCTATGCAGCGTTTAAGCAGCTGGACGAACGTGGATGGTGCTGCCACACAGGAACTATTAGGCTGAATGAAGTCACCAGGCAGGCTTAACCGTACACTGTTTCTCCACAAGTTTCGTTGACATCCTCTTTGAAAGATGTTCGAAGACCAACAGCACTTTAGGAGGTATGCATGCCCAGAAAATCGATTTGTTGAAATGTCTGGACTGCTTAAGTGTGCGATTAAATCGATTTACTAATCCATTGGAATTAACTGGATAACGTGAGGTGTGAATGTTATAAACTCTTTACACCTTAGCGAGTGATTCAAAAAGTTGCAGTTGAAATTGCATTCCGTGGCATTCCTTTGCAACTGTAGGACACAAAAAGTGAGAAATCTAAATGTTAAATAATTATTTAGACATAGTGTCCGTCAAGATGTCAGCCAATGTTATTTGCTTCTGTCCAATGAATGTACCCGTCTGTGCATGTTAAATGTGTCCAAAAGTAAGACCAATTTTCAATTTAAAACTCACGGGGCTTATGGAATTTCAATTTTTTACTTTTACGTTGCTGGCACTGTCCTTAACATCTGTGTGAAATTTGACGTCAAAATATTCAATAGTGTTTGAGTTACGCTTGGCTTTGGGAGATGCTAAAACTGATTCCGGCGATTATTGAAATGTCTGAATTAATTGAGCAAAGAAATTGCAGTCAATTTTGTTTGTGGAAACTTATAGAAAGTCACAGAAAGCACTCGGTGAGCATTCCTATATGTTTAGAAGTGGTATAGTATTAAAGTAGACATAAGCGCAGACGGTTTGAGTTCACAAAAAGCAGGTAGAGTTGCAGGTTCGGTTAAATTACAAATAACATCACAGTTTAACAAAAACGCATCTATAACTGTTGATGCATTAATCATGCCTAAAATCACCTGTGACCTTCCTCAATGTCCAGTCGATGCATCTGTTTTGAAAACATTCAAACAATTGCAGTTAGCAGATGTCAACTGTCAACAGCCTGGCCCAATAGATTTTCTTTTGGGCGCCGATGTGTTCGGTGAAGTTATGCTTAGTGGACATTTAAATGTTTCCGGAATCTCTGCTTCAGAATCAATTTTCGGTTGGGTAATTCTCGAAAGACAAAATGCATTTCTCAAACCATTCTATCTAATCATGCTAGTTTCAATGCAGTTGAGTTTGAACTTGACAAAATTTGGCAATCAGAAGAAATTTCAGACATAAAGCCTTACACTCAGGAAGAAACAGCTCGTGAAAATCATTTCATACAGACTTTCTCTCGTGATTCAACAGGCAGATTTGCTGTTAAATTTCCATTTCGTAAATCTAGTAATGAACTCACGAACTTGATTCAAGAAGATTTGTGTCTACCAAATACTTCTTTGAGCGTTGATGATGATACAGTAAAAACTTTAGGTATCCTGTGGCATCCAGCCTCAGATGTCTTCTCCTTCAAAGTCAACTCATTATTTCTTGAAGGCACCTTAACCAAAGGAACACTTCTTCCAACAATCACAAAGACTTTCGACCCTCTTGGATGGTTGTCACCCATCACAATCCAGAGCAAACTACTCATGCAAAAACTGTGGAAATATCAGTTGCAGTGGGAGGAAGTCGTTCCTCCAGACATTGCAATTGAATGGAAGGCATTATCACAAGACATACTATTTGTCAAAGACTTCAAAATTTCAAGATACTTATTTCATGATCCAGACAAAGAAATTCCACCGGATGGGTTTAGTGATGCTTCAGAAAAGGCATATGCAGCAGTAATTTACTGTCATTCTATGTCAAATACAGGACAAATCAAAGTTCAACTAGTAATAGCCAAAACTAAAGTTGCACCTCTTAAAACCATTTCACTTCCTCGATTGGAATTGTGTGGAGCACTTCCATTAAGTAAATTGATGGACTTTGCTTGTGAAGCATTTGACATCCCTATATCGCAATCTCATTTTCATACGGATTCCACAATCGTACTTGCCTGGATAGGATCCCATGCCAGCCGATGGGAAAACTTTTGTGGCCAACAGAGTGGCGAAAATCCAGACTTTGTCTTCTCCTACCCAGTGGCATCATGTTAGTGGAAATGAAAATCCTGCTGATCTCGCGACCCGTGGTGTGTCATCTTCAGTACTACTTACCTCAGTGTGGTTGTGTGGTCCAGAATTTCTATACAACGAATGTTCTTTCCATCCAGAATCTTCTGTGCCAACATTGAACGATTCTGTGTCGACATTGAACGATCCTGTGCTTGAAGAAAGGTGTTGTGTACAATCAACTATTGCAGCCAATCATTTACCAAATTCAAATGATTTATTTCAGAAATATTCATCTCTTTCCAAACTGAAACGTGCAGCAGCATATTGTTTAAGGTTTGTTAACAATTGCAGAAATTCAAAAGATAAGGTAACTGGTTTTTTAAATACTAGTGAACTTACTAATGCTATAAATGTGTTAATCAAATCAGTTCAATTTATTGTGTTTAATAATGAGATCAATGCATTAAAAAGAAATCAAGCATTATCTGGCAGAAGCAAAATTCTGTCTCTAAATCCATTTTTGGATAATTCAGGTATTCTCAGGGTGGGCGGTCGCTTGCGACATGCAAATATCGCATCGGTCACAAACATCCCATCTTACTGCCAAAAAGGCACATTTTAACGCATCTCATTGTTAGATATTATCATGAAATTCTCTTGCATGCTGGTCCCCAACTTGTACAATCTTCTATTCAAGAACAATATTGGATTATAGGTGCTAGAGATGTCATTAGACATTTAATCAGAAAATGTGTAAAATGTTGCAGAATTAGAGCTTCTATAACTAATCAAATGATGAGTGACTTGCCAATTACACGTATTTCCCCTTCTCCGACATTCTTGCGTTGTGGAGTAGACTACGCTGGTCCATTCCAAATTAGAGCATCGAAGGGTCGAGGTTCAAAATCATTTAAGGCATATATAGCTCTTTTTGTTTGTTTCACTACTAGAGCTATCCACTTAGAATTAGTAACTGATCTTTCTGCAGATGCCTTCATTGCAGCTCTCAAGAGGTTTATATCCCGCAGAGGCAAATGCAGTGATATATACAGCGATTGCAGTTCTAACTTTGTTGGCGCAAAACGTAAACTCATGGAATTTGAAAAACTTTCAAAATCGAAAAATTACAATCAAAATGTAAACAATTTCTTGTCTGATAATGGTATTAAATGGCATTTAAATGTTCCAGGTGCACCACACATGGGTGGTCTCTGGGAAGCTGGTATAAAATCAACAAAATATCCTCTAAAACGGGTTGTTGGTGAAGCTAAATTAACATATGAAGAATTTGAAACATTTTAAACACAAATAGAGGCTTGTCTTAATTCTAGACCTTTAACAGCAATTTCTAATGATCCAAATGACCTATCAGCGTTAACACCTGGTCACTTCATTATTGGAAGGTCATTGACAAGTATTCCTGAGCCAAATTACATTGAGTCAAAAATATCATATCTTACTAGATGGCAACTTATTCAAAAAATGGTTCAACAATTTTGGAAACGTTGGCACAATGAATATCTATGTCGATTGCAACAAAGACCAAAATGGCTTTTACCAACTAAAAATTTTCAAATCAATGATCTGTGTCTCATTAAAGATGATAATTTGACCCCAACTAAATGGAAAATGGGTAGAATAATACAATTACACCCTGGTCTTGATAATATTGTTAGGGTTGTAACCATCAAAACAGCAGATGGCACATTTAAAAGAAATATCACAAAATTATGTATGTTGCCAGTTTAAATTTTATTAATGTATGTTAATTGTAGCATTGCATTTATTGTATAATCAGTGTATTTCTATTCAATATTCATTCAACTCCTTTGATTTCATATATGCATATTAGTGTGTAATGTAACACTTTTATATTCATTCATTGTTGAAATGTTATTTCAAGGTGGGCGGCATGTTCAGTATAAACAGTTCAAAGAAGGCAGAAAATACGTTGAAGACGAAAAGCCCTCTGGTCGACCCTCAAACTCAACCGACGAAGCTCACGTCCAAAAATTAAAGATTTGGTGCTTGCAAACCCTCGATTTACAATTAGAGACCTTGTTGATGATGTTGTAATTTCAAAAGGATCGGTAAATTCCATTTTGGCCTCAAACACGTCAAATCTCGATTGGTACAGAAAACACTGAATGCGTCAGCTCACACTGCATTCCCATTGATTCTTCGTGACTTTTTCGCCAAAAATGAAACCCATATCGCTCCACAACCACCGTATTCACACCGTGCGACTTCGGGCTTTTCCCTAAACTCAAAAGACCACTCCGGGGACACCTTTTGAGTCGATTGAAGAGATTCAACGTGAATAGCCCTCCATCCCTTTGAAGGCCATCCCTGCCGATGACTTTTAGCATGCACTGAGGATCGGGAAAAAGTTGGCATAAGTGCATTGTGTCCGAGGGGATTACTTTGAAGGCGATGAAATATATTTGGGAGAATAAATAAAGAGTTTTTGGAAAAAAAAATAAATAATTGGTTTTACTTTTGGGCACAGTAGTATGTCTACTCTGTATATTTAAGTGAGGCGGAAAGACGAATTACTTGCACCAAAGGTTCCTTTACATTCAACGATATTGGATATAATCTCGAGTTCGCAACTGATATTGACATAAATCAAACCCCCAAACTACATCTACACTACGTAAAAAAAGGAAAAAGAAGGACACTTGATTTTGTAACAATAACCGAAAATATTTTATTTTTACTAAAAATTTTTATTAGAAACATTTTACAAATATTTTAAAAACACAATTTTAACATCAGAATTATGATATTCAAACATAAAATATTAATGGCAACAAAAATAGTTTGCAAAAAAAGTAGAAGGACAGCATTATAATGAATGAAAAAATAATGATTTTAATAAGGAATGTTCTTCCCATTGGCCTTTATAACTTCAAATATTCTGTTTGGAAGTGAATTGTATAGAGATTGAACTTCTGTTTGACAAAAATTGTCCCACGAGTCATTCAATGCTTCTCGAAGCTGAGTTAGCGAATCAAATTGCCTTCCATCAGCATAAACTCGACGAACTAGCATTGCCCAGATGTTTTCCACTATATTAAGGTCAGGACTTTTGGCTAGCCATGGTAAAACATCTACATTATTTGTTAGGAACCAATTTTTGACTCCAGTCGCGGTGTGAATGGAACCTCCGTCTTGCTGAAACTTCCACTCTTCACCCCCAAGTCAGAGCCATAAGGAAGAATCTCGGAATTCAGTACTTGAATGTAGTCTGTATGTTTTAGCCTACCATTTAAGAAAACCAGACTTGTCCTTCCTCCTTATCCAACAGCCAACCAAACCATTAAACTCCCTCCTCCCATTTGTCGTGTTGAATAGTATTCGTCTTCATTCCCCAGACAATGCCAGTAGTGCTGATATCCGTCTGGACCGTCTAAGTTAAATTTCTTTTTTCATCGGAAAATATCACAGAAGTCCATTCTGTAGTCTAGGGCATGTGCTCCTTAGCCCACGCTAAACGGTTATTAATGTGAGCTTGTGTCCACTTAGAATGATGTTTCTGTTTTTGAAAATGAATTTTTAGATCTTTTAATATAGTTGTAAACTGTTTGTTTCGTCACACGATTAAGTTCTGCTTGATTTCTTGCCTTTGAAAGACTTCCTTTGTTCTTCTTAAGCACACGAACAAGTTTTCTTTCATCACGTGGTGTTAACTTTTTCGGTCTATCAGTCTTCTTTTTCTTTCCATTTTTGTAAGGATTTCTGATATTGAAACTGTATTGGGGCTCACCTGCAACAATCGAGCAATCTCTCCGACACCTTTACCATCATTTTGATATGCGGGAATTTGGCCTTTTTGAAAATCGCTCAAAGGTATTCCTTTAGGCATTTCTGAGAACGGAGAAACAGCGTAACTTTTAAACAAATTAGATTTTTGACAGAAAAGTATAAAACAAAGTACAAAATCACTATTTAACTAAAGAATAACTCACTAAATTAAATATATTAGCAAGTGTCCTTCTACTTTTTTTACGCATCAGAAATTATATATACTAATTTTATTATTAATATTAATGGTAGATGTTTAATTTTTGCCTAAAATGAAAAAAAAGTGTCATTAAACTAAATCTGCATAAATATCTGGTAGTTAGGAGAAAATAAGAGATATTAATTGGCAAAAAAACACTGTCCTTCTATTTTTTTACCCAGTGTATCACACACAAAAATCGTTTACTGCCATGTGGTCCTTTAAAAATCAAAGTATTCAGAAGAAAAATGACAATGAATACCAGCAATCCATGAACATGAAACGAATTCGTGTATGCTGCTGGCCATCCAAAATTCAACACTAAGAGGGTATCAAAACCAAATTTACTAGACAAATAATTCAAAATACAAAGATTAAATGATTGAAAATACAACCTCCTTCGAGTTGAGAAATACGAAGAAATTAATGTTTTGTACGAGAGTGGGCTGATAAGTTTCCAGCCTGATCTACAGATGACATCAGTAATCTAATATCTCACTGACAGTCTATAGTGATATTATCCTTTATTAGCTAACTAGCTCAAAGATAAAATTTTAAATAATTGCTAAATTAGTATATGTTTAACTGCGTTTTAAGTGAGATGTATAGAACCTATTTTATGAAAATGGACAAACTGGAAAAACGAGTTATTATAAAATAGTTCAACTTGAAAGATTTGACAGCATTTCAGATCAAATAAGAAACTAAAAGGTTTTTCCATGATAATCAATGAAAATACACTGGATTTCTGTATTTAAAAAAGGTCTTACGAACACCAAAGACGAACCTCTGAGCCCCCTTTGGGTAATGAATCTCGACATTCTAGAAAAGATCCATAAAATCGTCGTCGAAGACCGTATATTAAAACTGATTAAGATAGCTGAAACTGTTAAAAATAACAAAAGAACGTTAGGTAATATTTCAATGACATTTTGGACAAGCAGAAGCTCTGCTAGAAGTGCTTGCATATTTTGGAAAACTCAACAGGAAAACTATTTCAACTGAGAATTTAGCGTTCTGCAAGAGGAAACAAGTGAATTTCTGCATTGAATTATAATTTTGAAACTCCTGAAAATAAAAAACAGTCAAAAAAATGGACAGAGGCTAATAAAACAACCCCAAGAAGGCAAAAACAGTCTTTTGTTGGGATACAAAAAAGGAATTATATTCATTGATTACCCTGAAACGGATAAAAACATCAATGATGTTTTTGAATATAGTGACTACTTGAATATAGTGACTATGAATATAGTGACTACATCTAGTGAAAAAAAATATGGTTTCACCATTACAAATCTCCAGCACATTAGTCAATCGTAGCAATTGCTAAAATCAGCAAACCAAAATTCAAATCTGAACGAAAGTTCGAAGTTGATTTAGCATCAAGCGACTATCATATATTTCTTAACCTCAAAACAAGGCTTGATGGACAAACGATTTGCGACCAACGAGAAGATATTGATGATGAATATGGGTATTTTGAGGAGCTGTACGAATTTTTTTCTTGTTATAAAAGTGGTATTATTAAATTAGAGCGCAGATATGAAAAGTGCATTAATCTTTATGGGGGTTATGCTTTAAAATAAATGCAAAAACATTTTGAAAAATGTTGCTTTCTTTATCAAGTGAGGAACTTACACGCTCACACTCGTATATTACACATTACTACACACTAGTACATTACTACGAATAATTGCTGCTACCCACCTCAACATGAATGAAAAAGGCTATTATATTCTTCGAGTATATGAATTTATGCTACTTCCACAGTTGCCAAAGTTTACTCAGCTTAGGATTGGCTCATGTATGTTAGGACAGTTATTTGTCAATCATCGACCAAATTTGTTAACTGACCAAAAACGGACGGAAAGGGAGATACCGACAGGTCAAGGAACCAGTGCAAGTCGGTGAACGAAGAAGAAATTGCACAACACTTTGCTTCTCGGGATCTCACATTGTCTTGCCAAAATATGGCAGCAATCAAATTTTGAATGTAGATAAAATTGATATAAATAGATTTATATATATAGACTAGCAGACCCGGCCACGTGTTGCTGTGGCTTTCTTGTATTTCGTTCAATTATTAGATACTATAATTGGTATTGTTAAGGAAGTGATTGGTAAAAGATTGATGAAAAGTTCAGATTAAGCTTCAATGAATAGAAAATGTTTAATTTGTATTATTTTAAAGAATGAGGTAGATAATGTTGATTTTTAACACTGTTTTATAATTATTTTACCTAATTCAATTTTTAATAATCATTACTTTCATTTAACTAAGAACTAAGCGATGAACAATAGTTCTTGTTAATCTGTTTTTCGTCAAAATAAATAAATTCGATGGTTTTCCAACACGTGAGCATGCAACACCCAGCTGCCCATGGGAGAAACACGGATTCTCCAAGTCCAAGCCACAAATAGCCATTGCCTACCCTTGCGACATATTTATTGTCATCGCAAAAGTCAAACGTATCGGAAATTGTAGCCTTTTGAAAGATATTCTAGATTCTGATGGTATCATAGGTATTCGAGGTAACAGGACGAAATCACCTTTAAACTTTCCAGTCAATATCATTGCTTCAAGTACGTTTCCGGTAATTCTTCTGATGACTAATCGTGTACCGTTGAGTAATTTTAGTGGATTTAAGTTACGCAATAGAATGACCATATCTTTTATAGATAAGATAAAATGTACGTCACACAATACGTTGCAGTACTCGAAACTGGAAACCTTTGGTACACGACCTTGTTGTACTGCTCTAAATATGAAAATCGTCGATTTTGCATTTAAATAAAAAAAAAACAATCTGAATAAGAACTATTCTATCTCTCAAATTGGAACATAACACCCATTCAAAAAAAAAAAAAGTTAAAATCGGATTGTTAGTTTCGGAGTTCATCCCGGACAAACATCGTGTCACGGGAATTATATACTCATGTTTGTGAAAATTGCAACACCATGAATGAATCGTCATAATTGAATGAAATTTAATACACAATTGAGTGGTAGTGGTACAAATAAATGATTAAATGTTCAAAGCAAACGAACAATAGCAAGAGATCGGAATCCGTATTTTTGTGTAGTGTATTTTGTGCGTGACATTGAGTTAAACACAAAAAACAACACGACGTGGCATTGAGTCAAACAAATTTTAAATGTCTGCCTGAGGAAGAGCATTCCATATTGTTTGTATGCGCACCCAAAGTTCGTCTGCAGAAGCAACAGGACGAGGATCACGAGCGAGACGCCGAACAACGAAATCCCACACATGTTCAATCGGCGACATATCCGGGGAATAGCAGGCCAAGGAAGAAGCTGTACCTGCCGCGTTGCAAAGAAGGATTGAGCAATCCTAGCGATATGAGGGCGGGCATTGTCCTGTTGAAATACAGCGCCTGGCAAGCTTTGTAGGAAGGGAACAGCTTGGGGCTGTAGAACTTCACTGATGTACCGGTTGCTGTTCAGATTGCCTACAATTCTTAGCAATTGAGATCGTCCATGATATGCTATGGCACCCCAGACCATAACTCCGGGTGTTCGTCCACTGTGGCGTTTGATAATGCAATCCGGAAGGTGACGTTCACCGGCATAGCATCTGACACGAATGCGGCCATCATGGTACCACAAATTAAAGCGGGATTCGTCAGAAAACATGACATGCTGCCAATCAGCCCGCCAGTCTCTATGCTGAGCGGCCCATTGTAGCCGCAGGCGGCGATGATTTAGCGTGAGAGGGATCCTGTATAAAGGAGTCCTTGCGCGCAGTCCACGCTGCAACAGACGTCTACGAATTGATGAAGCCCACAATGAAACACCTGTAGCTATTGACCACTGTGCTGCCAATTGTCTAGACGAAGCTGTACGGTCCGCCAGCGCCATACGGACCAGGTGTCTATCATCGCGAGCTGACGTCACATTTCGGGGTCCACTCCTGGATTTCCGAGTTGTCCGACACTCGTCCGTCCACTGCTTCCAAAGACGCATCACTGTGCTGCTGTTACGCTGCACACGAGCGGCTACTGCACGATAAGACAATCCAGCTTCACAAAGGCCGATGATTCTCCCCGTTCAAACTATAAGTTGTTCAAATCTCGCTCTCTTTCGTCGAAGAGGCATAAGTAACGATTGAGCTAACGTTTACCACTAGCAGATAACCACCGATAACCATACACGCCTCGCTACTGCCGTCTATTTATTCGGATACATCCGCCGTTCAGAAGGCGCTGCTCAGCATACGCAAGCGCTACGGATTTGAAATTCTAATCATTTGCATATCATGCGCTAATTTGCATTTCCTGAAAATTTCAGCTCACTCGCGTAAGACCTTCATGGTGTTGCAATTTTCACAAACATGACTTTATAATTCACTCATGTCCATAAATTAAGGATAATGAAGTACAGGTAAAGAAAGAGACAGAAGTAAAACAAATTTGATTTATTTGTAAAGTCTATTTATTAAACAAAAGGTAAAGAGCAAAAAAAATGCTATATGTTTGATATAATTAATAAAAATTGCGATTTTTACTCCCTGGAGCAAATTTAAAAAAGAACCTATTTACAAAAAAACAGTATAACATGGTTAGTATGATGGTTAATATGGAGTATGTCTCCCGGACGATGCAATGCAGGCCTTACAGCGCCTAGGCATGCTGAGTATCAAATTATCAATCTGATCTTGGGGAATATTACACCACTCATCAAGCAATGCCCTCCGAAGTTCCGGTTGAAAGGTGGGAGGGGGTTGACGGGCTGCAATTCGTCGGCCAAGCATATCCCACACGTGCTCTATTGGATTCAAGTCCGGTGAGTATGCGCTGGTCAATCCATACGGGTGATATCCTCCAATTGAAGGCATTCGTCTACAATGTTTGCACGGTGAGGACGGGCGTTGTCATCCATAAACCGAAATTCAGCACACATGGCGCCCCGAAACAAACGTACATGTTGTTCCAGAACGACATCCCGATAGATGTGGCCTGTCATCGTTACACTCTGAACATGCAGGTCAGTTCTGGAACCAAGAATAATTCCTACCAAACGAGCCATCCTGCACCACCGTAACGCCCACCGTCTTTCAATGATGTTCTCTTGGTGGTAACGGGTACCTGGCGCTCTCCAAATGAAAGTCCGGCGAGAATCAGACTGCAAACTAAACCTGGACTCATCGGAAAACATCACACAAGACCACTGTTGCGGTGACCACAATGCATGCTCTCTACTCCAGGTTAATCGCAGGTGACAGTGAGTTGCGGTAAGTGGAACACATCTGACAGGCCTACGAGCATATAGACCAATGTGCCCTAAGCGTCTGTACAGGGTATGCCTTGAAACTGTCGTACCGGTAGCTGAAGAGACAGGTCTGATGCTGTGCGCTCCGTCTGTTTCTTTAGGCAGTAACTGCTAAATACCCGTCCTCATTCGGCGTTGTTACTCGGGGGCGGCCTGTGCTGTAACATCTACTCACATTACCATCATCTTGGAATCGTTGCCAAAGCCTGGAGATGACACTTTGGGCGATTCCAAGTTCCTCAGATACTTCGAGCTGGGTACGTCCCCATTCCAGTCGTCCGATAACTCTACCACGTAAAAAATCACCCAAGTGCATCCTTTGTGCTCTAACTATGCGGTTATTGCACTGAAAGGCTTTTAAAGCGCTTGTGAACAATTTTACTTCTTTGCCACCATTCCTTATATACTCCTCTCTTACACTCTCGTCACTGTGACGTACTATCCGATCCATCTGGTGGTTTCCTGTAATTTGCATATTCTTCAAGATGTGTGTGATAATTCTACAGGTGAAATTTTTATTTTAGAGTTCAATTTCTGTGTTATTCTGAATTATCCTTAATTTATGGACATGAGTGTAGATAGATATACCTTTTATAGATAAGATAAAATGTACGTCACACAATACGTTGCAATACTCGAAATTGGAAACCTTTGATTCGCGATTTTGTTGCTCTGCTCTATATATGAAAATCGTCGATTTTGCATTTAAATAAAAACACAATTTGAATAAAATTACCCTATCTCGCAAGTAGGAACAAAACACACATTTAGAAAAAAAAAGTTAAAATCGGATTATTAGTCTCGGAGTTCTTCCCGGACAAACATCGTGACACGGGAATTATATATAATAGATATGCCTTTTATAGATAACATAAAATGTATATCACGCAATACGTTGCAGTACTCTAAACTGGAAATCTTTGGTGCACGATCTTGCTGCACTGCTCTAAATATGAAAATCGTCGATTTTGCATTTAAATTAAAAATTACCTGAATAAAAACTCTTCCGTCTCGCAAGTTGGAACAAAACACACATTTAATAAAAAAAAAGTTAAAATCGGATTGTTAGTTTCGGAGTTCATCCCGGACAAACATCATGACACGGGAATTATATATAATAGATATACCTTTTATAGATAAGATAAAATGTACGTCACACAATACGTTGCAGTACTCGAAACTGGAAACCTTTGGTCGACGATCTTGCTGCACTGCTCTAAATATGAAAATCGTCGATTTTGCATTTAAATAAAAAAAATTACCTGAATAAAAACTATTCTATCTCGCAAGTTGGAGCAAAACACACATTTAATAAAAAAAGTCATAATTGGATTTTTAGTTTCGAGTTCATCCCGGACAAACATCGTGACACGGGAATTATATATAATAGATATGCCTTTTATAGATAACATAAAATGTACGTCACGCAATACGTTGCAGTACTCTAAACTGGAAACCTTTGGTGCACGATCTTGCTGCACTGCTCTAAATATGAAAATCGTCGATTTTTGCATTTAAATTAAAAAATTACCTGAATAAAAACTATTCTATCTCGCAAGTTGGAGCAAAACACACATTTAATAAAAAAGTCATAATTGGATTTTTAGTTTCGGAGTTCATCCCGGACAAACATCGTGACACGGGAATTATATATAATAGATAGATATACCTTTTATAGATAAGATAAAATGTACGTCACACAATACGTTGCAGTACTCGAAATTGGAAACCTTTGGTCGACGATCTTGCTGCACTGCTCTAAATATGAAAATCGTCGATTTTTGCATTTAAATAAAAAAAATTACCTGAATAAAAACTATTCTATCTCGCAAAGTTGGAGCAAAACACACATTTAATAAAAAAAGTCATAATTGGATTTTTAGTTTCGGAGTTCATCCCGGACAAACATCGTCACACGGGAATTATATATAATAGATAGATATACCTTTTATAGATAAGATAAAATGTACGTCACACAATACGTTGCAGTACTCGAAATTGGAAACCTTTGGTTCGCGATCTTGTTGCTCTGCTCTATATATGAAAATCGTCGATTTTGCATTTAAATAAAAACACAATTTGAATAAAAATTACCCTATCTCGCCCAAGTAGGAACAAAACACATTTAGAAAAAAAAGTTAAAATCGGATTATTAGTCTCGGAGTTCATCCCGGACAAACATCGTGACACTGGAATTATATATAATAGATATGCCTTTTATAGATAACATAAAATGTACGTCACGCAATACGTTGCAGTACTCTAAACTGGAAACCTTCATCTTTGCTGCACTGCTCTAAATATGAAAATCGTCGATTTTGCATTTAAATTAAAAAATTAGCTGAATAAAAAACTCTTCCGTCTCGCATGTTGGAGCAAAACACACATTTAATAAAAAAAGTCATAATTGGATTTTTAGTTTCGGAGTTCATCCCGGACAAACATCGTGACACGGGAATTATATATAATAGATAGATATACCTTTTATAGATAACATAAAATGTACGTCACGTAATATGTTGCAGTACTTGAAACTGGAAACCTTTGGTGCACGATCTTGCTGCACTGCTCTAAATATGAAAATCGTCGATTTTGCATTTAAATTAAAAAATTACCTGCATAAAAACTATTCTATCTCGCAAGTTGGAGCAAAACACACATTTAATAAAAAAAAAAGTTAACATCAGATTGTTAGTTTCGGAGTTCTTCCCAACAAACATCGTAACACGGGAAATATATATAATAGATTGATAAATAGATTTTTTATATCGCTAAATTTTTTCCACGATGTCGCCAGAGTAGGATATGTCTATTGTAGTGTATAGTTTATAGCGGAATCTTTCGTCTGAAAAGGACAATGTCGTGCTATTCGGTTGTCCATATATCATATTCATTGCACGATTGCTGACTTAACTGCCTATGTATAGAGTCAAAGGTACAATGAATGCCTTGCTGAATTCACCTGTGATGTAAACGACGCCGAATGATGTTGATACAGATTGTTGTGCAAGAGATCTTAATTCTTACGTTATGCTGACTTTATTTGATCCATTAATGGCATGCACACATGGTGTGACGAGGTTGCTTTACTGGCGCTCTGTATGCCCTTCCTCCATTCTTTAATTGCATATCTGTATCATTCTGGCTTAATTATGTCCGACACGAGCAACAAGGTTCACACACAAGATTCCTTTTCGAAAGTTCATCTGCATTCTCGCCACAATTGGTGTACTATCAAACTCAGAAACGTTGATTGACGGCCGTATTTTTCGATAAGATTTTTCCGAGAAGCTTCCCAAGCTTAAAAAAAATTCCTTACATAAAAAAAAAAAATCCCTTAAAAGTCTTGCATTCTATCCTTATAAATTCTTTGTCAAACATATCACTTTTCAGTTAAGTTAATAATTTCTTTTTTTTCCTGAATGGCTATATCTTCCTTTATAAATACAAGACAGTCTTCTGCTATCCCATTATCTGGTGTTGCAACGTCACTGTCTGTTGCTCTGCCAAATTAGCAGTTTAAGAATAGAAATACTAAAATTGGCGCGATGCCTATTAACACTTTTATAATTGTATTATTTTTTACTGTTAGTAAAGTAATTTAAATATTTCATTGTAAATGAAATTTAAAGAATAATTATTGATTTACTTAACTTTACGAAAATTAATTTTGACAAAAAAATATTGCTATTTGTTAGATACAATCCTTCACGTATTTACTAAAACTTGAAAATTAATGAAAATAATTTTTAATCTAATTTAGAAAAAAATTAATGAAATTCATCTTTCATCTCATCATTTAATGAAATTCATCTTTTGAAAGCATCATTTTATCTTAGAGAAAAATACCCTTTAATATTATATATTTATATAATGCAATATTATTATTTATATAATACAATTTTATCTATGCAATTTTCTTTAAAAAGAAAAATATGTTAAGTATATTTTTTTATTAAAAATCATCATTTGATTGATTAGTAATTAATATATTGAATGTTGATAGCTTAAGATACATTTTTAGTTTAAGTTTTTAAATTTATAAATATGAATAATTATAAAAATAAATATTATTTAATCCCATAAGTTAATAATTTTTATATATATATTTTTTTATATTATAAGTTATTTAATCCCAAGTTATTTTATTCAAGAATAAATTACCATCTGTTAAAAGATAATTTGCAAATATAGACATATTTCTCCCTCCTTTTTTTTTCCCCGTTAATTTAGTTAAAAATTAACGAAATTTAGTTAAAAATTACAAATTACTTAAACATATATTAATAAAGAATTACATAAATTACATAAGTAAAACTATTATTTCTTGAACAATAATATTTAATATATTTTAAAGAATAAAGGTATGTTTTTTTTTTTATGAACTCAATTTATTGCAGTTATATTATTGTAAAAAAAATATTAAAAAAATTAAATGCAGATAAAAATTTCCCGATCCCAATTATAAATTATATAAGATTTTAAGTCAATTTATAAGAGATACTCGTTAAAAAATGTTAGTTTCCTTTAACAGAAAATATTTTTAAAAATTTAATTTAATGGTATTAATGGTAACTCTGCATATCATTTATTAATGTATTAAACTGATATAATAAAAGTGACTATGTAGGAACGTGTAAGTCTTTACACAAATTGTAAGTTATGTTATAAGATATTAGTTTCAAATGAGAATGAATATAAAATAGATAATTATGAAATTAATATTTACATATTATTAACAGAGATAATTTAAAATGCAGACACAATTTTTTGTTGACATCATTGCTCATACTAAATAATATTTATCAAACTTATTAAGAATAAATATAAAAGTATATTTTTAGAGTGTATAAATCAAAAATCTTTATTAGAACAATTAATTTTTTAAAGTTAGATTTTATATCAGATTCCAGAAACTCAATGTATCCGCACAACTAATGCAAAAATTTTAACTAAAAATTGTTTATCTGCTTCAGATACTATTTTTTTTATTAATAACTATTGGATTGCCAAGAAAGTACTTTCGGCTTTTACCATGTTTTTAAGTGAAAACCGAAAGCATTTTCTTGCCGATCCAATATGTTAAGATAAGTAATGACAAATTGAAGATTCAGAAAAGTAACAGGAAATTTTCATCTTTAACCTCAATAATATAACGAAAAATGCTTTCTGACCAGTTTGAAAATTTGTTAATATAATTACGTTTGGTATACATTTTGCATATAAATACATATATTGTATGAATTTTCGGTACTTACGTATTAACGGTACCTTGGCGACAGACTTGGCGGTTTTTAAAGTGCCATAATCTTTATTATTAGGAATAAAAATATTTTGAAAGCGTTTTGATTTTAAATGAAGTGTTTCATATATATTTTATTATTTGGAAAAAAATTTTTTTAAGTGCAGATTGGCGCCAAATCTGTAGCTGCGGTTGGCGCGTGTGCTCTTTTATTGGCGCAACTGTCGCCAAGGTACCGTACCGTTAATTCGGTACAAGGTACCGAATTTTCTTTAAAATAAAAGTAATTGATAATCTGAAATTTTATTAACATACTTTTAAGATTCATTATGTATATAACTTTGCATATAATTTGCTTTCGAATAAAATATTAAGTATTTAGAAATCTTTAATCTGTATATATATTATGATTTTGTAGAAGATAAAAGGGAGGATATTCTAATTATTTAGTTTAGTATTGGACTGGCAAGGGGGGTTGATGGCCGAGTGACTAGTTGTTTGGCGCTTGTTATTATAGGTTCTGAGCCCAAGCACAGCGATGTCATTGATGTTTGTAGTGGTTCAGAATCCACTTTAAACTGCAGTTGGACGTAGGCTAACAACCCTAATCCCAAAAGAAAACATTTCCTGTTTCAGAATCTGCCTGTAGGCAGACGGCCATGGTCCAACATGGATTGTAGTGCAGAGGAGTAAATTAGTTGGACTAGTATGTTCTAGCATTCATTAAACTGTGATTTGTTGGATATACCAAATTTTCTTACTAAAACTATTTTTCATGTCATAAATGTAAATATAGAAAAGTATTTTTGTAGCATGAATGATTTCCTAATTGTGTTGAAGTAATGTTTCATAAAAATATTTTGCTATACTAAATAATTTGCTGGCATTCAAATGTAAAAGTTTTAGGATTAAAATTAATTTTTCTTCCTTTAACTTAAATTTCATTTAATTAAATTTATATACAATTTGTAGTGATAAAATTAACGACACAAATAAATAAAAAAAAAAAAAAAAAAAAAAAAAAATGAAAAATATATTTTGTAATATATTTACACTTTTGAGATTAATTTCCTGTTAAATTTTTTTATAAATAAAAAATTTTATTAAAAAATTATTTTCTGAAGCTAAGCATTTTTTTTAGTTAGTTCTTTATTAATAAAATAAGATAACAAATATGAAGGGAAGGGAATATTATTTACTTTTTTTTTTTTTTTTAATTATATACACATGTTTGTGCATAAAAAAATTCAAGGTAGGTTCATAAGACGGTTCTATCGAATTAAATAAAATTTTAACTCTAAATGCTATTTCTAAAAGCAAAAACATCTACTTTCACACTGGAAGAATCTACTTTCACCGGGGACCCTGAGGGGAAGTCATAAAATCAGAATTAGTTCAGCATTAATCTGATATCACTAGCATGGTAGAACGCAATGAATGAAGAATCTCGGTGGGCCTGGATGATACCGTATGACACAGCCCACACCCTCCCACCAGTGATGATACTGCAAAATGGAAGGCAAACAGAAATCCTGAAATTAATCGAACAAGAATTGTACAGACTCGTGACTATGAAGATTTTAGGAGATTATTTGAAATGTTTCCCAAACACTGCAATGAGATACCATGCCACGGTCACTTTCTTGGGTATCATCCAAGTTTAAAATAAAGAAAAACTGCCACCTCAATCTGGCCAATTAATCTGCCAAGAAATGCGCATATCCTTCATTAATTTGAGGTAAAGAAGTGTCTCTACCTGTAAATGAATATAGGGAAATTTAATCAAAGACAGGGGGCCACCCAATGTTTTCGCGTAACTATTTTCATCACGGAAGTGAAACTGCAAACCCAACCAAGATGTCTAAAATGCGTGGCTACATTTTTCAAGGAATATCCCTCAGATGGGCTAATGAAAACTCAACCACAATAATCTGCGGGAAACAATATCACGTCGCCTCATGTGGTGAAATGTGGTCATGTGCAGCAAAACCGCAGACCGCAAGTCCCGATTAAGCGGAAATTTAATTTAAGACTTGTGGCTTCACAGTTTTGTTTTGCTGTGGCATTCCACAGAATAAACTCTCTGGAAATCCCTACTTGCCGAACGCACAGCACCTCCACCAACTGAAGATGATGATGCAAATTTAATATCAACATCATATTCGTATTGAAAGAGTTTATAATAATATTTAGTTCTCTAGAAGTAACAGATAGCATTTATAATGAGTTGATGCAGTGGAATAACTTGATAGATAAATTAAAAGTATATTTTACAGTCTTCTGAATTCTCCTGATCCAGAGAAAAACAAGCTGCATCCACCTTAAAGTGGCGCCTAGCTACCCAGTCATCTCTTGTTCAGCATTTACTTCCAGTATTGGAAACTTGTTCATTGTTTTAAGAGCTAAGCCATTTGAAAATGGCCAATAGATTTCATTAATTTAAAGTCCTAATTTTTTCTCAAATTTTTTCCAATAAAATGTTTATTTGTAATCGACTAATAGTAGTTCTTATCTTTAATTTGTACTTCTTCAACTACAATAATTCGATCAATAATAAATTTTGTAACGGTGTTTTATTATTATTATTAGTGGATAGGTAAAAAAATTGTGATGAGGACTTTTAATATTTTGTATTAAGATTTTAAATACGCAAATAAAATTTTTCTTGTTGATTAATTGTCTCGTTTAAATGAATAAAATTGTGTAATTGTTTGTCAGTAATTTCATTTTACTTAGAAAAATATGTATTATAATGTTTTTGTTCTCTTTATAATGTTTTTCTGGCGCTTGGTGCCACAGATTTCGAGTTCGAATCATGGTGGTGCCATGGATGTTTGTAGTGGTTCTGAATCCACTTTAAACCGTAGATCCCGGTCGTAATAGGATCGTAGAGCGCGTTGCGGGGGCATTGTTACTCCGCGTCCATGGCTTATCTTCAAGTTACGCGCGCCTCCTGGGTAGTGAAAGTGAGTAACGTCGGTGCAGCTCTTATGGCATTAAAAGATCACGGTCTATTTGTCAGCTGCATTAGAAAAAAAAAGTCTTTTGTTAAGTTAAAAAAACATGGATTATCTGAATTCGATTTTTTTTTTTTATAGTTATTTTTCACGAATATATATAGGCGAATATACATAGGCACACAGATTTCTGTGTTCGTGTTGTGTGTACACACACACACACACACACACACACACACACACACACACACACACACACACACACACACACACACACACACACACACACACACACGAATGAATGTGCACACATACGTAAGTAAATATGCACACATACTTAAGTAAATATGCACTTGTAGTTGATGGTGTAATCATATTTGCTGAAAAAAAATACGATTAGCATATGCATATCCTCATATTATTTAATCATACATCTTTACCCATACCGATACATTATTACTCATTACATCGTTTAAACGACGCATTATCGTTTTTTGTTTTATTGTTATCGATGTATATATTAAAGACGCATATGCACCGTCATTAGATGCATATACAGTATATGCATATGCGTCTTTATAAAACATACATATATACAAATATTTAACATGCAAATAAAACCCTAATTTTGAAAGGTTGGATTTAATTTGCAAAAATGTGAATTTGATATGAAAAGGTGAATTCGAAATACAAGATGAATTTGATTTCAAAAAGGTAAATTTAGATTGTCAAATATGTATGTTTTAATGCCCACTAGCAGACATAGTCTTGTATTAAATTAAAACTACGAATATCATAAGAATAAATAATGAATGTTGGTAAGAATATTTCTATTAAAAAAAAAAATATCATTATCACATTTATTTTTAAAATACTCTAATAAAATATACGTGTGATTTCTTATGAGAAAATAATTTAAAAATCTTATTTCATCATTAAAATAATGAGTTAATAGAAAATAAATTATTTACGAATTAGTTACAAATTATAAACTTTCAAAAATGTATTTAATAATTATGTGATAATTTAAAATATTGCTTCGTAACAATTAAATTGTTTCATTTTAATCCGATTTAAATGATACTTAACACAATTTACGTATTTAAATTATTTTTAATTGAAAATCATCTTATTAAAAGAATAAAAATTCTAAATAATTAATATTTTATTCAATTCCTTCCTAAAAAGTTAAAAAAATTGTTTGTTTAAAATTCTCATTAGTTTTTATTAAACCGCAATTATGAAAAAGTTCTTTTTCACTAAAATAATCAGTGCAAAAGAAAATCAGAGTTTTTTTTTTATTCCGACAAATAATTAAAAAACAATACTAATAAATCTAGCTTCAGTAAAACTAATTAGCTAATTTGGTGCAATTAAAAACAAATAGTGATTTTCACTTATAGTTTATTTGATCCCATGAGTTAAAAAAATTTAAGTTTCCTACAAAAAATGATGTAATTTAATAAGATTTTTACAAAAGCATTTTAGCCATTTATCTGTCCAGGTTGCCAACGATTTTATTGATACTAAATGATATAAATTCGATAAAATAATAAAAATTTGTGATTGTTATTCAAATAAAAAAAATTTAAATTATTTATTGATTACAAAACTTTTTTTAATGAAATAAAAGCAAATTTTTCTTATTTTTTTATTAGTAATAAGAATAAAAAGAGAACATATTATTTGGTGCGTGTTAAATTAAAAGGTAGTATTGGAAATGCGTCCTTTTCTGTAATTTAAATGTTATGAGAATTTTGTTAAACAAATTCGTGAATACACTAGTTTTAACACGCGGAATTAATTGCGCTAAAATTCTCGGGTTACTTAATGGAAAAATTTCAAGTAACGATTAACAAAATTAATTAACAGGATTAATAAACTTTGTTAATCAATTTCATTGCATCATAAGTTAGTCATTAAGATAACTACGAAGGGTATCACATTTTTTGACGGGTGGGGGTATTATACATGTACATTTACTATATAAACATGTATATCTATTGAAATACACGAACATATGCAGTTAAATATGGATGAGTGTTGGAATGAATGAATGAATGAATGAATGAATACACATACAGGTATGTATGTACGCCAAAAATACATTTGCATCTGTCATTCTTTAACTGTTATAATCAGCGGATAATTTTTTTGAGCTTAACTAAGCCTGAAATTTCCAAATAGCCTGATGTATTTGCCAAAATCCCAAATAGCATCGAAGAGGATATAGAAATATTTTCAGATTTTCAACGCGAACTATTTATCCTACTCTGCTACAAAGTCCACGAAAGTACATACCTTTTCCAGAATTAATAGCAAAATTGCTGTAGATGCCCTCTCTTATTCATTTGGATATAGCTTACAAACGTTCTGTAAAACTGTTACTACAAAGGCTAAACTACGGATTTGTTCAAACTAACAAACTTCATCCATCGTAATAGAGCAAAATAGGAATATTAGTTGGTGATGCACTAATCAAATTAATGAATTATATAAATAATTCTGCTAATAAATATTTAGTTATTAGAGAGTTTTTGCATAACGTTTTTTTTTTTATCGTCTCATTTTTTTCTCCCCAGCAGGCATGCTCATAGGAATAGCTCAGTAGTGAAGTATTACAGATAAGCATGCACAATAGGTACAATGTTTCTTATGAGGATACGCGCTAGGAAGAAAATATCGGTCGATAAAAAAACGTTATGCAAAAACTTTCTATTAGCTCAATATACACAAGGAGCCTTGGAAACAGTAAATATCATCACTTAAAAATAGATCATCTTAACTGAAAAAACCATCATTACAGAAATTCTGCTTGATGTTCTTAAAAATAGAAAGTAGTAATTCAGACCAGTAAAGGACCAGTTTTCCACGAATAGTCCCGGAATTGTCCACAAGGATTTTGCAGTGGCTCAGATTTTCAGAATCTGAAGATGAAATATTAAATTTTTCCTGAACAGCAGATATTCATTTGCAGGTATTTGCTGATGACTTTGACTTCATCATTTTTCATGCACGAAAAGAGAGGGATTTGAAGAACTGGCTGTTATAGCTCTGAATAAATTCAAAACATTGACAGTAAAACATCTTACTGTTTCAGTGAAAAAAAAATTAATTCACTTTATTCGGTAAAAGTAAAAAACTGGACCAAAGATTCATTTGATTGATAAACCAATACGATGAA
The DNA here is from genome assembly GCA_021605095.1 of Caerostris extrusa. Taxonomy (NCBI): domain Eukaryota; kingdom Metazoa; phylum Arthropoda; class Arachnida; order Araneae; family Araneidae; genus Caerostris; species Caerostris extrusa. Next base: position 66,437 of record BPLR01015389.1, on the reverse strand, counting down.
AGCAGATTAAAGGAAATGAACCAAAGCAATGGAAAAGCTCAATTGTCTCTACAGAATTGGTGATAACAAGTGGAAATCAATAAGAAGCACAGATAAATATTCTACAAAACAGTTATAGAGAGCATGCCCTTACACGGCTCAACAATATGGACAACCAATCTTACAATTAAATACTTACTTCAACTCAAAGATCATTCTTAATTTTATAACCCGAACTTAACACCTCTCCATCTTCAGCTTTGCAAGTGGTTACCGGAAAATCTTCTTTAAACTTGACAATTGTATATGAAGAGGTTTTCATATAAATCACTCACAAGTTTTAAAAGGTTTACAATGCATGACACTAGTTTTAATCCAAATGACTGCAAGGAAAAAACAAAAGATTTCAAGGAAAAAACTTCATAACTACTTCAATCATAACTACCATATTCATAACTACTTTAATCATTATTTCACAAATAGCTCTAAAGTTGAAGTCAGAAGAGGCTGCGCATTTTGCTGTTTCAAATATGACAAATTAATTCACGAATGGATGGGAAACTAACTTCTAAATACTCCAGTGTCAATTTGGACAAACAGCTGATCAACTCAGCTGGGGACTTTTTTCAAAAATTAGAAAAAAGCGTTTAAATGCACCTCAATGCATTCAAGTAAAAAATGATAATCATGTCTCATTGTTAAGAATCCTAGTAGCTATAGTTCATACCAGCAAACAGAATCTTTACTTAAATGGGGAATCAGCATGTTTTATTCACATTGTAATAAAATAATAACTATGATAATAAAAGTGCAATTTGCTTCTTAAATAAAATAAAAATCTTAATCATCAGATTTCATAAAAGTTCTGCCCATTTTTTTCAATGTAATAAAACAAACAAACAAAAAAAACAAACAAAATTTTTTAAATCAATTCCTACTTTTTTTTTCTCTATATTGCAGAAAGTCCTTTATAAATAACTTTCATTCATTTTTTTAAGTTTATCTGGCGCTATCTATGGGTAGATATATGCAATATAAATCTAAATAAAACTAAAATTTAATTAAATTTAATTACTGAATTAATATTTGAAAAAAACTGTATTAACATCAAGTGTCATCCACTACAAGTTAAAAAAAAAAAAATGTATTTGACTTGGTGGATGAATAAAAAGTTTTTATGAACGATTGAAAATTTGAACTAGGTATATATAGGGAGAGTGTGAGCTAATAGAAGAAATAGAAAAATGTAACCTAATCCTTTCAACGACATCGTCTTTCGAAGTTTTTATTATAAATAATATGGTTTGCTTTGTTTCAGCTTTTGAAATTATTTTACTTGCAAAGTCAAACGTTTTGAAATTATATCTACTATACTTTTACATCACAGTATTTAAAAATCGTATGCGAACATGATATTAACTTTTTTGAAGTGCATCGTGTCAACTAAATGAAGAGTTATATGACTGCTTTCACCAGATTCATCTCAGACGATAAAATATTAATATTCTCAAACTCGTGATTAAACGTAATTTTTAAAACAAATTTTGATTTTTTCAAACGATTTAAGTAACTAAAAAAAAATATCTTACAAAAATTGTCTGCAAATGAATTAAAATTTTTAATTTTATTTTATTATATCTTTTAAAAAAATTCACTTTCTTTTTATTTATCAATCGTTTGGAAATATTTCCGAAACAATTGTGATTCCATTGCGTGGCAACATATGGATAAATTGTATTCTAAAAATTTATTTTGTAATATAATGGTTTATTTTTGATATTCAAAGGAATAAATGCTTTTTAAAGGAAACATTTTTCATCGTTCATTTAAAGATAATTTTTATTTGTTACGGAAATAATATTTTGCTTGCTATTTTGAAATAGATGAAAAAAATGAATAAATACAACCAAAAACTATTTCGACTTTGGAATCTCAGTAAAGCTAAAGAATGTATATATTTTTTGCCAGTAAATGTTTCGAAAACTTATTTTGTCATTTAGGAATTGTATTTCACATAAAAAAGATGGAGTTCAAAGATGAAAGCAAAGATAGCTACTGTTTAATTCAAAAGTAAAGAAAATACTTATCTACAAGAAACAAATGAGAACAAAAATGTTGAACATGGCATTTTAATGAAGGTATGATTTTTCTTGATGTTTATATGTAAAATATTAAAAAATGTAGAATGATTAATTTGATAAAACTTTTTGTATGCATTTCATTTTAATTATACTTAATTATTGTAACAATTACAAAGGTTTGAAATCATTAGAATGTAAATAAAATGAATATTTAGTAGCATATAGAAAAGTAAATGCCTATCTGTTGCATAATGGAATAATAAACAATGATTTTTCGGTTGTTCTATATAGGAAGTATTATCGCAGGGACTATTAGATAGTTTAAAAACTTTTTAAATAATTATTATTATACGTATGTATGCTTATTTTATAAAATCGATCAAACACTGGAAGACAAATCAGCCTTTATGACATAAAATCTAAAAAGCAACTAATTATAAATACAATTATAATTCCAAAAGGGGGAGACCTGATTGCCGAGTGGGCAGTGCTCTGGCATTCGGTACTACAGGTTGCAGGTTCGAGTCCCGGCGGTGTCATAGATGTTTGTAGTGGTTCGGAATTTTAAACCGTAGGTTCCGGTCTGGTGACTGTAGAGCGTTGTGGGGTAGTGTTAGCAGCATATATCTTCAAGCTGCGTGCCCCTGGGTAGTGCTGTTGCAGCCAACCGGATTAGAAATAATTCACAAAGAACAGATTTATTTCTAAAAAATTGCAGATTCTTTATTTCCAAGGAACAGTCGACATGCTAAATCAGGGGTGGTCAACCCAAATGATCTTGCAGGCCGCGTGTAAATTATATATCTGTATTAGATTTAGTCCACTATAGACATTTTTTTTTTTGATTGAAACATAACGAGTTGTTATTCTGTTTACTATTATTTTTACATTAGATAATATAATAATGATACTAAACGCTCATTGCAAAAACTATATAACACTAAAAATTAAATATAAAATATATATCAATGTAAATGAAATAAAAAAAAAAAGATGATATCATTAAAAAATATTTATTTTATTAGTGCGATATTGTTTGCGAAAAGATGTTATTTTAAAATCAAAGTTAATTTTTATTATAATTTCAACGGTTAATTTTTGAATATATGGATGCGCAAATAATGTATTTTTCAATTAATTCTATTAGCTCACACTCTCCCTATATATCTTGTTCAAATTTTCAATCGTTCATAAAATACTTTTTATTCATCCACCAAGTACAAATACATTTTTTTGAACTTGCTGCGCATATAACACTGGATGTTATACAGTTTTTCAAGTATTAATTCAATAATTAAATATAATTAATTAATTTTAGCATTTAGATTTAAGTTGCATATATCTGCCAATAGATGACGCCAGATAAACTTAAAAAAAAAATGAAAATTTATAAAGGACATTCTGCACTAGAGTGAAAAAAAGTAGAATTGACATTAAAAATTTTTTTTTATATATTACTTGTTTTTACATTAAACTGTTAATAATGATACTAAACACTCATTGTAAAAAAAAAAAATATATAACAAAAAAGGAAATATAATATATATTAATGTAATGTGAAGTAAGAAGATGAACTCATTAAAAATATTTATTTTATTAGTGCTATATTGATTGATTTTAAAATAACATAATAGTTAATAATAGTTAATTTTTCTTATAATTACAACAGTTAATTTTTGAATATATGGATGTACAAATAATGTATTTTCAATACATTAATTTTTCACTACTTTGGCCATTATAAAATAAATATATTTTGTAAAAGTGTGAAAGAATTAAGGTTAATTATGAGCCCAAACGGCTGTTATAAAATAGTTTCATGGCACTTTTTATATTTAAGGCATGTTTGAACATGGTTTTGCAGAACCATGACAAAAGTTTCTGAAAATATATTCATGCAAAAAGTCAGAAAATGTGGTGAAAAAAAAAGGAAAATTTATGTTTCTATAAAAATTCTTCTAAAATGAAAGAATATTTTGTCATTAAGGCAAAAAGATTTAATAAGTTAAAATTTTAAACATTTTATCAAAATGCTTGCAGCGTTAATGAAAAAATATAATCACAAGAAATGTAGTACAAAAATAATCCACAGTTGTAATTGAAATAAATAAAAAAAATTGGAATTTTCGCAATTGATTGCAAAAGATGATATACTTTTTATTGTAAATTTTGTTGACAACTTTATCGATAAAGTTATTGAACACAGATTTTTCTAGTGCAATACGCATTTATTTTCTAGTTTAGTGGAAAAATATTTCTTATTATTCCAAGATAAACATTGTAGATTTAATTTTTTAAATTTGACTCTTTTTTGACAGTCTGCTTCTTTTTTAAATGTTTTACAATAATTACAAAATTTGTTTTTCACCAACGTTTTGAAATTTATTTTTTCGAATATATATTAATTCTTAAGTACAGACGATGCTTTCAATTGATTATTTATTATTAGTTCATATCAAAATAAAAATTAAATCTTCAAAATTACAATGTATAAGAATAAATAAATAAATAAAACATATACAACATATTTGCAGGAGCATTGAAAAATGTAATTACAAGTTAAATTGATTCAAGTTAGTAACTGAAACATTCAGAAATGCTCGGATACAGTTTATGAGGTAATGTATACATACTTAACGTAAAATTTACTAACAATTTACATATCGATCTGTTTATTAAAGACAATTGAAATTTGTTTTTAGTATAATAACCGGCATATATTTTTGAGTTTGAAAAAAATGTTTCTAATTATTCAAGAAAAACTCATTGTAACTTAATTTTATAAAAATTTGGGGGTGTAAGAAAACTGGATTTCCCAATCCTTAACCTTAAATATTCAAGTTAATAATAAATATGAGAAAATGTGTTTCTTACTTACTGATTTCAAATTCGTCAAAAGAATTGAATATAATTTTTAAACTGTATTCGGTTCCCTATTATTTTTTATTTTTCTCGGCTAGTTTGGCCCGATTTTTATATGTGTAAGAAAATTAAAGAATTTAACTTCAACTAATTTAATGAAATTTATTCTTTCGTATTTTAATAATTTTTTTTTATTTATTTGAAGGATTTATGACTATTTTTCATTGCTTAAGTAAAAAAATTCTTTAATACTTATTTTTTTTCTTTTGTAGGCTAATTTAAAAGAATCTATCCACTAGTATAGAATGGGAAGATTGAATAATATAAAAAGCTAAAATAAAGTAATCGTATCATCAGTATTTCCATTTCGCACAGTATTAAATGTGCAAAAGTAAAAAGACATCACTCGGATATCTCAGATGCATCCATGCAACTAGGAAGTTGTACTCTTCAAGAATATATCGGAAGCAATCACATCCTGCCCCATCTTAAAAACCAAGCCCACTAAGTTCAGATATCATTTTCTCTTTTGAAATTTGTGGTTTGATTCATAAACTGAATCTATAAGTTATCCCGAAAATACAATCTTATCTGCGATAAAAGCAGCAATATATTTTTACAGCTGTACAGGCATTTTTTATAATTACAACAGATCTTTTAATTTATTGTTTGCGCATTAAAAAATACTATAAGAATTTTAACGAACAGCAGACTTTAAAATACAAGAAATATGAAACATTTAAAAATTATAAACAAACCCAAAGAGAGAATATGACTAAAAAGGAGACACTAGAGTGAATCACATTCTTTTTGTAAAAAGTTGCAAAAGGAAAACACATTTCCAGATGTATATTTCCACAAAATCGAACAACTGCCAAACTCATGACTATTCAACCTGAGAACATGAACTCAAAAGATCTCATCTTGAGGAAAGTATTCCAAAGTCAAGTCGAGTTCTTCACCACCTACGGAATGATATGCACGACACTGGTAATTCAGAAGAAATGCGTCCTACTACGTCCATTGCATTTAAAGGTTGTGAGAAATAAGATTCTCTGTTACAAACGAAGTCGTGAAATGTAGGAGGAAAATAATCTTTCAGTTGAACGCCGAGTGACATAAAACTGAGTAACACACAGAATGTAAAGATAACATATTGAAAATTGATAAACGAGAAATTATCATGGAGATGCCAAAAGATTTAGAAATATAATGATTCCATACAGTACTGCTTAAAACTACACTGAAAATAATTTCTCATTTTTTGAAATTTTATTCTTATATTGCAGAGCACAATTCTAAAAAATCTTCTTCTTACAACAATTCTTACAAATTCTTAAAAGAATTCTTCCCAAAAATAATTCCCCATTTTTAAACTCTTTAAATCGCTTAAAATGAAAAAATAAAATGTAAACATAAGTAATATTAACTTATGATAAGTACTACTGATTATTTAAAATGATAATTTTTATTTTTAAATACCTTTAAGAATTTTTTTATATGTATCTATTGTAATGCATAACTAACTGTCAATGTATTACATTTTATCCACATGTTTATTCTATGATCATTACACAAGTTCTATTCAAACTTTTACATGGCAGCTAATATGAGATCATGCATTTCAAATTCAATTGAAATGCAATATTAAAAATGAAGGATTCTCTATTTATTTCTATCTTTTTTAGTCTTCTTTATTTTATTATTTGGTTTTAATTTAAAGTTTTCTTAACGATTGTTGTTTGTCTTAAAAGGGTTCATGGAAAATCACTCGTTTGCATTAAATTTTAAATCAATAATTATAAATAGAAAAAAAATTAATTTAAACATTCAACTTCAAAATTACTTAGGACTATTTACAAATATTATGTGATATAGTGAAAATATTATTATTAATTCTGGAAGATTCAGTATATTATTTGAACTGAAATAGAATCTATTTTTAAATTTCGAAAACTTGAAAATCGAATTAGAAAAAGAAAGAAAAAAAAATTACAACAATTTACAAAACTCTAAAAAACGAAATGGATAATTGGATCAAATTTTTAAGAAATATATAAATAAAAAAATATGAAAATGAGAGTACAAAACATTGACCAAGAAAACTCAAGTATTTTTCCTAGCTCTCTCAGATATTTAAAATCTGTTCCGTTTAAAGAAGTCAATAAACTACTTAATCTCCGAACTATTAATCATTTATTAAACTACTTAATCATTCGTCATTGTTGTAAAGCAATTGTATTCTCTGACATGCTTGCTGCATTTACATTAACTAATTCTTCAAGCCTCTGAACTACGCACATGACACTGATGCATCTATGTTCGTCAAAGGTTTTCAACAAACCTGTATTCCTGAAATTTTCTCCTGTAGATACTCATCAAATCTTCATGCATGCTATATTAGGTCTTTTACATGCTGTGGTAAACCCAAACTTTTATTGTTTATCTTTCCCAACAAGACGCTGTAACCGTTCAGAAGTGGTCTCCCGACGAACGCAGTATCATGAGCGCAGATGGCACAGTTCCAATACCTCCGCCACCTCGGTGGTCGACTGGGGTGCCTCGACGGTACTGCAAGTAGGCTAAGGACGACCCGGATCCATGCACTTGGTGGCTGAAGGTAAAAGCCTTGTTCTGAGATAAACAATTAAAAAAAAAGGGGTTCTTTCACGGTGCAGAACAAATAGAAAATATGTAAGATGTTGCAGACTTGTAGCATGGAAATGCGGTTAGTTTCACGAAAACATTGGGGTTTTTTTTCGTAGTAATAATGATGTTTTCAATCATGACATGAGCAGAGAGACTTGTATTGTCGACGCCATTGATGAACGCATTAATTAATGTTAGATAATAAAAGAGAAAGCGATTTAAGGAACTGCTGTTTTCAATACGCATGACTATATGCTGCAAAGCAAAATGGAAAGAAAAGAAATGTTGTGAATTCTAGAGATCTTGCAAAATACAAAACAAATGGGGAAAAAAAACTATATGGAAGTGGGACACAGGGTGGGGAAAATTTTGAAGAGAACATAAAATTATGTCGCATTCAAAAATAACAATTTTAACAAAAAACAATCTCAAAAGTTGTAAATAGTGCTTTCTAAGTCAATGAAATGAAAAAAAGTTCTTATGCTAAAAATTTAATATGAACATCTGATTTTCCCGAAATAAAAAATCTTTGAAATGAAGACATCATACAGTATTTTGTACGGCAGGTATCTATTATTAATCAACTTAATAATTAGGTGAAGTTAAGAAATGATAAGGTGAAAATATGAAAAGAGAGCCAGAAACATAATGACTGCAATAAAATTCAAACGCAAGTTGTATAAATCACAAATTTTTGAATTAAATTTAGTGTATATATATTAAATAATAAATAATTGTCATGCTTTACGTGCTTAACAAAATTGTAATTTACAATGAGTGTTAAATAAATTGAGTAAACTTTTGTGTGTTCCTCTTTTAAATACTTTTTTCAAGAAAAAAAAGATTTTCAATGATAATGATCATTTAATTCGATTTGCTTCATTGATTAATTTAATTTTATTCAATTTAATTTTAAATCATAATTACTCATATAAATTCACCATCTGAATTCTGAACAAATTTTCTTAGTGTTAAATAATTTAAATAATGTTTAGATTTACATTTATTACTTTTACTTAATCACGATTTTTGTTTTGTTTCTACCTGTTTCTCTGCATAGCAAGGAACCTGCTGCTCTAAACCCAGGGTAAGTTGTAATGAAGTTACTCATGGATGATATTTGGGGGCTAAAACCATTGGGAGAACTTTCTAGCCCATGAATTTAATTAACCCTTCCCAAACATAAATTTTTAAATTTCTGTCATTGATTGATTGTTTTAGAAACAGCATTATTTTTATTCGAAATCGGCCTTCTGTTTTAGACTGCGATCAAATCAACTTGTTTAAAATAAAAAATATGTTTCTAAATAACAAAAGAAGATTTTACGGCAAAGCATTTCAATAAAACTTGCTTAAACAAAATATACCAAAGCTAATTTAAAATAACATGGTTAATAATATTCTTCTGAAGAGCCTTACATTAATCAAGAATAGATTCTATTTGCTTACTGAATTAAAAATTGCCATAATTTTATCTGTCATGTTTTCAAAAAGACAATTCAATTAGTTTTAATTTTAATTGAAAAGTAGAATGTTTGAGCTTAATTTTCTACACAATATATATAGCATAGCATTCAGATTAAAGTGATTCAATATAGTGGGAATCAAATATAATTTTTTTTTCTTTCCAATGCAGCTGGCAAACATTTAGACAGCTTGGTCATGGATGCCTTAAGGCAAGCGCTGCACAGATGTTACTCACTTTGCACTACCCAGGAGGGGCGTGTAGCTTGAAGATAAGCTATGGACGCGGAGTAACAATGCCCCCGCAACGCTCTACGATCCTATTAGACTGGGATCTACGGTTTAAAGTGGATTCAGAACCATTACAAACATCCATGGCACCGCCGGGACTCGAACCCGAAACCAGTGGTACCGAGCGTCAGAGCGCTAGCCACTCGGCCATTCAGGCCCTGGGAATCAAATACGAAAGTCATAAAACTTAGCAGAAAAATTAATCCTTCTTAAGACTAATAAAACAGAGGTTTTCTCTAGAGAAACTAAATATCTCTCGCTCGCATCGCTATTTATGATCACTCGATCCAAAGAGGTTTTGATTTAATTTTGACAGAAACTAACTCGATGTTCCCATGTTAATCATATTTAAAAAAATTTGAATCTTGTATTCGTACTATATGTACTGAACTCTCATTCCACGTCCCTCTCCTCTAAAACAATCTACATGCTTCCCATTATCACATGTGCTTGTCCAATTTGAGGTTTAGCTGGAAAAACAAAAGAATTAAGTTTTAGAAAATAAAATTCTTCGGGTGATCAACGCAAGATGGATTCTCAGAAATTATGACATTTGTCACTTTCTAACATCTGCATAGTGGCCTGCTGGCCAACTGGTTAGAAATGTAGTCGTCAGTACCGAAGGCTTCAGGTTCAAATGATGCGGCGGCATGGATGTTCGTTGGTGGCTCGGAATCCTTGTTAAACTGTAGGCCCCGGTGTGATTAGCCTAAAGAGTGCGCAAGATGACCGAAGAGTGACAAACCAAAACCAAACTAACATCTACACTACATCCCAGATAGTTACGTAACTATACAATCTCAGGATGTGAAAAATTTTCGAATGGGGACCCTACAATTCGGAGTATCATCATTGTCTTTTCTTTTTAATAAAGTACTACTTAAAATATTCCTTATTTTGGATTGATGATAAAACTTTTAATTTAAAGGTGGTATTGAATTAAAATTAAAAGTTTGTTTAGCAAAAATCTTGAATACAGTAGTTGTGGAACGATATGGGTTTCATTTTCGGCGAAAAAGTCACGAAGAATCAATACAATGTGATCTGGCGCATTCAGTGTTTTCGGTACCAATCGAGATTTGACGCGTTTGAGGCCCAAAATGGAAGTGACCGATCCTTTTGAAATTTTAACATCCCCAGCAAGGTCTCTAATTGTAAATCGACGCTTTGAAGCACCAAATCTTTAATTTTTTTGGACGTGAGCTTCGTCGGTTGAGGTGGATGGTCGACCAGAGGGCTCTTCGTCTTCAACGCGTTCTCTGCCTTCTTTGAATTGTTTATACCACTTGTAAGCATTTCTTTCCAATATAGGAATGCACACCGAATGCAACATTCTATACGTTTCCGTAAACAAAATTGTTCTTTGCTCAATTAATTGAGACATTTAAAAAATCGCCCGGAATAAGTTTTAGCGTCTCACAAAGCCAAGCGTTACTCAAACACTAATGAATATTTTGACGTCAAATTTCACACAAATGTCAAGGACAGTGCCAGAAACCTAAAAATAATGAAATTCCATAAGCCCCGGGAAATAAAAAAAAATTTAAATTGAAAATAACTTTTCGGACACAGTAAATGCAGTGCACATTTCAAGAAAGCTTGAAGACATAAAATGGTTAATGATTATGATTGATTAATCAGCCAGTTCTTTTTATGGGGGACTATAAAAATATATAAAATATATAGAATGGAGCGAAAAATTGAGCATTTCCTTCGTAAATGAGACAGATATATCTTTTTATATACAACAAAAAATTCTTCAGTCTTTACCAGTAATTCGGAGTCATTTAAATTTTGCAAAGTTACAAGACTTTGAAATTAAAAACAATTTCATTCATTCCATGGAATCGAGATCTCAGTCCATAATTGAATGTCCATTACATGATAAAATACGTCCACTTTAAACAAGCTTTCGGGATCTTGAAGATGTTTATCATCGAAAATTTAGTTAAAAGGACGTTCCAACTACCTCTAACGATCTTTAGGTTTAGTTTAGTTTGTCGCTCTACGGTCATTTTTGCATACTTTGGGCTATTTAGGCTGGGTCCTATAATTTAAAGTGGATTCAGAACCACTTACAAACATCCTTTCTACCGCCAGGATTCGAACTTTAAGTCTGAGGTACCAAAGGCCAGAAAGTTAGCCAATTGGCCATCAGGCAGCAATGAGTTCTAGGAAATTCAGAATTAATAAACCATTTTCCCACTTTGCGATTTTAAATCTCCAAATACATAACGATATATTTCAAGTTCTTCCTAACAGACTTGAAATCGCTTTAAGGCCATTGAAAGATAGGTCGTTTTAGACTGAAGTGCTTTAGAGGTCTGAACATAATAAACATGAAAAAAACCTGTAACATAATAAACTTGTAGTTTTCGATATTCTTCAGTGCAATATCTTCCTTTTTGTCATCTGCTATGTAGTTTAATAGAACAGTTTTTGTTAGAACTTTTGAACTTCGACAAACAGAACTTTTAAAGCATAAATGGCATCAAAACGTCTTTGGCATCTTATTGGATTTAATGTTTTCAATGTTACTGAGACTCCCACTCTTTGTCAGACATAACACTTGATAAATATTCCACCTTTTAATACTAAGCTCAAAAAATTATGATCTATTGTACAATTTCACAAAAATGTTTGAATTTTTATAACTTCTTTTACGGTATCATTAAGTACCCAGTTTAAATTACGTGCAATGCACTGGATTTAAATGATATTGAGCCAAATAAAGTGTAAGTTTCTGAACTCCACTTTAAGTACCTGGGCCTGAATGGCCGAGTGGCTGGTGCTCGGTACCACAGGTTTCGGATTCGAGTCCCGGCTGTGCCATGGATGTTTGAAGAGGTTCAAAATCCACTTTAAACCATAGATCCCGGTCTAATAGGATCGTAGAGTGTTGCGGGGGCATTGTTACTCCGCGTCCGTGGCTTATTTTCAAGTTACACGCGCCCCCTTGGTAATGCAAAGCGAGTAACGTCTGTGTAGCGCTTACCTTAAGGCATTCAAGACACCTGTCTAAGTGTTTGCCTGCATTAGTGGAAAAAAAACTGTAAGTATCTTTTATATTATTAGCTCCATCATAAGTTTGTCAACGACACTTATTCAGATAAATATTTATATAAATATTTCATCCAAATATGGACAATGTTAAGGCAGTGTGATCTTCAACTTTATGAAAAAAATTATCTCTTGGACTTGAATCGCTGCTATATGCGCATTCTCTATGGCCACGATAAGCTAAATTGCAAATTGAAAGAGTGATTTGGTTTGATTTGTCGCTCTACGGTCATTTTGTGCTCACTTTCGACTAAACTGACCGGTTCCTATAGTTTCAGGTGGATTCCGAACCACTCATAAACATCCATGGCACCGCCGGGACTCGAACCCGAAACCTGCGGTATCGAGCGCAAGACTGCTAGCCACTCACTCGGCTATCAGGCTCCTACAGGTTGAGAGAGTGAGAGTAACATCAAGGAGTCTTATGAGTACTTGATTTGGTTTGTCGTTCTACGGTCATTTAGAGCAAATTTTAGGCTAATTAGGGACCTGCAGTTTAACGTGTATTCCGAACCACTGACAGCCATCCATGCCCCCACCAGGATTCGAACCTGAAGCCTGTGATAACAAAGGCCAGAGAACTAGCCATTTGGCCGCTGTGAGTACTTAGAGCTAAAAGACTTTTCTTTTAATATGGACTGTTGCGCTTCATCAAGGATTCCATGCAACAGCCATTATTCAACAAGAAACGAATCTAAGTGATTTTTCTATGTATCGTGTCTTTCTATGGCTTTACAATATGTTTCCAACCATCACAGTCTTCTATCAAAATAATCTACATTTTTTAACTGCCCTATTGGCGAATAACCAACATGGTTCACAATATGCTTTCTGAATTAATAGAGGAAAACATCGCCATGTACGTTCTAGTTTTACGCCAGATTTGGAAACAATATATTTTTGCCACGAAGGATCTGTTGGCACTGCCTTTTGAAAAACGGACTTAAGGCTTGCAGTGATTTTCGATCACAAACCGTTTCACTCGATCATTTAGTACTTTAAAATGATCCTTATCAGTACTCTATGGCGAAGAGATGATTTTTTTCTAAGTCAATTTCAGTCACTTCACTTTGGTTTTCATTGTGTGTATCGCTGGTATAGGGCTGTATAGCTCTGGATCAGTGTTGTTAGGGACTGCAATGCTATTATTTTTGGTTCGCTACTAATTTCTTCTTGGGCCTGAATGGTCGAGTGGCTAGCGGTCTGGCGCTCGGTACCACAGGTTTCGGGTTCGAGTCCCGGCGGTGCCATGGTTGTTTGTAGTGGTTCGGAATCCACTTTAAAAAGTAGGTCCCGTTCTAATAGGATAGTAGAGCGTTGCGGGGGCATTGTTGCTCCGCGTCCGTGGCTTATCTTCAAGTTACACGCGCCCCCTGGGTCATGCAAAGTGAGTACGTCTGTGCAGCACTTGCCTTAAGGCATCTAAGACCAAGCTGTCTGTGTTTGCCAGCTGCATTAGGAAAAAAATTCTTTTCCACTTGCCGCACTGTTTGTTTCTTCCTCACTCTTAAAGTATTGACTTATTTTAGGTAACTTCTTATTCAATTCTTCCTATTAGCTCACATTCTCCCTATATATATCTTGTTCAAATTTTCAATCGTTTCAAGTTCAAAAACATTTTTTTGAACTTGTAGTGGATGTCACTGGATGTTAATACAGTTTTTTCAAATATTAATTCAGTATTTAAATTTAATAAATTAATTTTAGTTTCTTTTAGATTTAAGTTGCACATATCTACCAATAGAGGGCGCCAGATAAACTCAAAAAAAATGAATGAAAATTATGTATAAAGGACTTTCTGCGATAGAGTGAAAAAAAAAAAAAAGTAGGAATTGACTTTAAAATTTTTTTTTATATATTACTTGTTTTTTTCCTTCGAAATCCTTTCTTTTTCGTTTTTCATTCCCGCTAAGATACTTTTTTATTTCTAGACATGCTATTGTCTCATTTCCACAATCAACTAATGAACTTAATGACTTATCGTGGATACGATGAAAAAAAAGTAAGATAATAGTGACGCATGGAGAATCCGTGAAACAAGGATTTCCCCACTTCCTGTCTCTGACTAGCCAGCGGGGATTTCAATTTTGTAAGTACTTATTTCAAGAATCAAAGGATTTCACCAGTAAGTGAAGTTAAAATGTTGTGGTACATGTTAGGAAGCGACAATTCCTACTTTGGAAAGTTAGAACTATTAACGATCGAGGAAGTCCCTAGCATTATATTACTATTATTATCAGATGCGATATATTTTTCATACAAATAAATACGTTCAAAATTTTGATACACATTTTTTAAATTTATCACTTAATTAACTGAAATTTATTAAATACAGAATTAATAAATTTTATTTTATTTTGTAATAATTCAGACCTTTCCCGTACTCATAGCCTCTCTGCTCGTGCTGGGCCCTGTGGCAATTTGCCTTTTTATTGTTATGCCACTGCTGTCATTGACACTTTTGCAGATCAGAAAACACGAAAAAGAAATTTTAATAAATTTTTTACTAAAAATACTTGCAATTTTAATTTAATACTTCCTTTAAAATCGAAGTTCATAGTATCAATAAAAAGTAATGCGTATTTTAAGTAGTACTTTATTAAAAGAAAATACAATAGAGATACTTTGAATTGAGGGGCCCCCATTTGAAAATTTTGCCACGGGCCTTAAATGGTACAGTAACACTATTGATGATACGTTTCCATATTGTTGTTCATATTACTTGCTGTTTATTTATTGAAAGGAAAATCCTTAAAATACAATGGCGAGTTTTCTTGTATTATCATTCGACTATAATGTTTTAATAACATTGTTTTATCATTCGACTTCGGTTTCGCAAATATAAAATATTTTTTGACATAATAGAAAAAAAAATTTGGCGTATTAGTGAATAACTTTGTATAATTTTATCATAATAACGATAATTATCGCTGTTAAAATGATACATTTTTATGAATTAGCAAAATAAAATTCCAAACAAAACAAATTATACAATTTGGCGTAAAGGTAATTTAGGAATAAAAAATTTTGGCAAAATAAAAAAAAATATTTTGGCGTTAAAGCTATAACATTTGGCGTAAAAGCAAATCATTAAAATTCTGCCCTAATAGTGGTAAAATTTTGTCGATAAAGCAATATAATTTAGCATAAAGGCAATTTTGGCATACATTTTTGGGTATAATAGAGCTATAATTTGGCTTGAAGCGATAATATTTGGCGAAAAAGCATTTTAGGAATAAAATTTCTGTTGGTGATAAAATTTGGCGATAAGGCGATAAATTTTGGCATAAATGTATTTATGGAATAAAATTTCGGCAGGATAGTGATGAGTCTCAGTATATACAACGGGAAACCCAGAAAAAATGAAATATCGGATCGTATATCTTGAAATTTTCTGTGATTTAAAACTGGAATATAATAAGTCTGAACTGTATAAAGATGTCCTATGCAAGCTATTGATGTTGCTGCATTGTGAAAGCGTATATACTGTAATTTTCTGCAAAAAATAATTGACGTAAGGAAAGTAAGACATACAGCAACTATTGTACGAAAATTAAAAAAAATTTTATTTACTTTAGAGAAGTATGTGGATAAGATAAAGGCTTTTACTTTTAATAAATTTGACTTCGAATCAAATTTAATTTGAAAGATACTATGCGATTTTTCATTATTTAAGCTAAATAGAAATTATTTTTTATAATTCAAAGTTATTTCAGTTGAACAAATATATTTAACAAATTTATGTTTCATTTTGATAAAAAAGAATAATTTAAAATAATCTTCTTTAACTAGATAAGAAAAATTTAATGAAAGGAAAATTGCACTATTATGCAGTATTGATTGCAATATTTTGGCTTGTAAATAGTTCTTGAACTCTCGTTCCTGGACAATGGTATTATATTTTTTGAACTTGTTTTTAAATGAATAATTATATATCAGTTAGAATAATAAATTCAAGAACAATAATATATTAACATTGGTGTACGATAAAACGACATAAATATTGAAATTCTGAATTCATCCTTAATAACCATAATTTCCTGTCTAAAATTCACCGAATGAGAAATTTTAAAATTTCGTTGACGCGGATTATGAACTGCTGCATCCTATTTTTTTCCTTAGATATTTTCTGTAATTTTAAGGAAATGACACCTAAGAGATTCTTATACGAAGATAATAAGCAGAACAGAAAGATTCTTATACGAAGATAAGAAGCAGAACAGAAGATAATAAGAGAACAAAAGATTCTTATACGAAGATAATAAGCAGGACAAAAAGATTCTTATACGAAGATAATAAGCAGAACAAAAAAGATTCTTATACGAAGATAATAAGCAGAACAAAAAAGATTCTTATACGAAGATAATAAGCAGAACAAAAAGAAGATAATAAGCAGAACAAAAGATTCTTATACGAAGATAATAAGCAGAACAAAAGATTCTTATACGAAGATAAGAAGTAGAACAGAAAGATTCTTATACGAAGATAATAAGCAGAACAAAAAGATTCTTATACGAAGATAATAAGCAGAACAAAAAGATTCTTATACGAAGATAATAAGTAGAACAAAAAGATTCTTATACGAAGATAATAAAGATAATAACAAAAAAAAAGATTCTTATACGAAGATAATAAGCAGAACAAAAAGATTATACGAAGATAATAAGCAGAACAAAAAGATTCTTATACGAAGATAATAAGCAGAACAAAAAGAAGATTAAGCTTATACGAGGATATAAGCAGAACAAAAAGATTCAGAATAATGTGAGAAAAAAGTAATTAATCTTTTAAGCATAATGAAAGATGTTTATGGGAGGCGTTGATAATAGAAATGTGCCATATTTTTGTAAACGTAAGCTAGATGTTAATTGCGTCATGCATAACGTGACAATACATCCTATTTTTAATGGGACAATGCATCCTGTTTTTAATGGGACAATGCATCCTGTTTTTAGGTAGCTTATCCAGTTGTTCCAGGCCCAGTTTCGAGATATTAAAATATCTCATCTTCAAAAGAAAGAAAGCAAACCACGACAAAAATTTTAAAAAGAAAAATTAGCTAAAAAAAAAAAAAAAAATCCGATCGTAATGCTTTGTATCGATGAACAGCAAGCTCAATATGTCTCGCACAATATATATCAGTTGGTCAGAAGCTTCAAAGCTCGCCCGCTCAAAATTGTAAGGTAAATTAATTCTACAGTACAAGTATGCTGCAGCATAAGAATGTATGAAAACTACGACTGCTGAGTTCTCTAGAATAACATAGAATGTTTGGATCAGGGATTTTATTCTTTGAAGAATTAAAAATAGTTGATTAGACGGGACGTATTGTTTAAAAAGGATTAATTAATTTTAATTGGCTTTTGTGGAATTTTTTTCCTCCTGTCAAATGCAATCATCTCTTAAAAAGTAATATAATAATAATCCCAAGTTTATTAAGTGACATTCTGCAACATTGGGCTAATTTTTTTCACGATTTAAAAAAACGTGCTTTAACTACAATAACAGATACTTTAAAAACCTTATATCACAAATAGAGGATAATTGTCTTCAGAATTATAAAAGAACCATATTAACCAGAAAATACTAATACAGATTTATGGAAAATTATTTTTTATTGAAAAACCAAATTTACATTTTTTAAGGTCTAACTACCACGCATTTACAAACTAAAACTAGTATTTACTATTTTCAGAGATAATATACATGTACTTTTAAAGCAATATGCAAAACGAGTACACTAATATACAAAGTCTAAATCTAAGTTAAAAAATTTCTTTCAAAATCTGCAAAATCGCGAATAAATTCTTTCAGATCTAATTTATTGCTCAATACATTTTTAACGGTCAGCATTGCTATAACCTATTAAAACGATTTTGAGAAGACATTTTTCTTAAATAATTTTTTATTTATTTTTATTTAGAAAAAGTTCTTTAGCCGTAGCAATAGTTATGTGTAGTGTTGCATAATTCTTATTAGATTTGGCCCCATTTTAAGGGAAGTAATGAATTCAAAAACGTCAATTGGACCTTTTTTTTTTTTTTTTTTTTTTTTTTTGGTTAAAAGTGTAGAAATAAGACTGATTTGTCAACCAATTTCAAAGCATTAAGATCAGAGTAATCGCCATATGACAAGGCGTCTTCGAGATAATTAAATTGTGGCTGTTAAGTTTTACACAAGTCTTTAAGTTTGTGAACATCACCTAAAAATTCAAAAGAATCATTATGACAATTCAAATGGTTGAATCTCAGTTCCAATGCACTGATCGCCTGATCTATAATAAAAATAAAATTCTATTTTTTAATTTTTGTTTTGGATCTTGCATCGGTTAGTCTAAACTTTTGTATGAAAAATTTCGTTTCGCAGTCCAAACACGATGACGTGATGCAAACAATTCAAAGTATTTTCTACGCTAGCAAAATCTTCAGCTTCTAAGGTAATGAATCTTGTAAAAAGATTCATCCTATCCTAATTTTTTTAATCTATTTAATAAATCAGTGACTTTGGATTGAAGTAGCTTACTTATCGAATTATTATGACTCAAAATTTTATTCGAAATGAAATTCAACCTATAGCCTCAATTTGAAATTTATTATTATAAAAATTTACACAAACCAAAAACTAAAATATTTACCTTGTATAAGAAAAGGTAAGAAGCTTGTATACATGTACATGAACACAAGTACTGGTCAAGAACACGAACATGAATGACATCCACCATAAAAAAATCCGGATGAACCGGAAAGGTGAGTCGTAAACAGGGTTGCCGTATCACGAGTAATCAATCGAATTGAACTGATTATCGCTCTTTTGGCGATTGCCAACTTGGAGCGAAACGAACGTTCGGCGGTGAGTCACCAAACTACGTAGAATCTTCAAAAACTACTAAATTTCAGTGTTACGGACAAAAATTTTCGAAGAAAAAAAAAAAAGTGTATTTTTGCTCAAACATTGATTTTATTCTGGGCACAGATTACAAGTTTTGAAAAATTTGATAATAAACGACTGAACCTTGGAACAAATTAAAGAAATTAGAGGATAAAACATAAAAAACACACGTTTTTAATCAGTAAATCATTTTATTTTGGAACGTATTTTGAATCTTCCGACTTCGAAGTGGTTAGAAATCGTTGAAGATTTGCTTTGTCATTCTATGGTCATTTTGTGCACACTTCAGGCTACATAGACCGGGACCTACAGTTTAACGTGGATTCCGAACCACTCATAAACATCCCTGCCACCGTCAGGATTCGAATCTGAAGCCTATAGTACCAAAGACCAGAGCACTAACCACTTGCCCATCAGGTCACATTAATCATATCGGAGAATGACCTCTTATTTGCAAATGAAAATAAATTAGAAATACTGAAAGAAACATGTTCTTCAGATTTGTTACGTTGTTGAATTAGTAATTTGACTGTAGAACACCTGGTATGGAAAATGAAATTACTGGCACAACAGATTAGATTTATTACTACAGATTTGGTTTGTCGCTCTACGCTAATTTTTTGCGTACTTTAGCCTAATGAGACCGAGATCTACAATTTAACGTGGATTTAACCATCAAGCCACCGTTGAGGATATATGGCAAAAAGTTTATTGAAATCGGGAAAACAGGAAATTGCGATTAAATATTAATCTATAAAAAGCGAAACTGTTGAAAAATCACGAGTGAATTTATAATGTTAGGTGTAGAATAAATAATGCTAACTTATCTCTAAAAATCACTTTACAAATTTGTAACTAACTATATTACTAAGAGAACCGGACGTAGTTGCATAAGTTCGATAAAGTAAAACTACCTGCCCTGAGGAACACGAAACCAATGATCGGTGTTGCGACAGCAACCCAACCCAATACTCCAGGACACCGTGTACCTTGACACCGTGATCTTGACACCGTGTACCCATGCTGGCCCAGCTAGAGTTCTCAGTCCACCCGGGGACCAGACCGAACTAACTTTATTGAAATCTGATGATTTACAACATAATATACAATACAATTTTAAAATAACTCTTGAATAAAAGACATGGTGACCAAGACAACATAAAAAATACAACATATACACATAAACACTAAGAAAATGAAAAAAAAAAAAAAAAATAAAAATAAACATACAAATTGGAGAAACTTGGATAAAATAAGAAATCAGTCCAATTATCCAAGTTCCAATTACTAGTAGTTGATGAGTCTTAGTTAATTAGCAGTAAAGTCCGTAGTCTACAGATAAAGTGCTAAGCAAGAAAAAGTCCTTGGTTAAGTTAAAAGAAAAGTCCAGGTTTTGAAAAAAAGTTTATATAAGGTTAATCGTCTAAGTCTTCATTGTGTTGAAGACAATTTTACAGTTTCTCACTCATGATCTTTCTCGGTCCATTTTTAGATTTATTGTTGAATAGGATGAGATCCAAAGATGTTTTTTTTAAGTATGCTGGAAAGAAGCCTTTTCTGATGTTTTCCCACAGGGAAAATTCATAAATGAAATGTATTCTGTCCTCTAGAGAATGACCACATTGACACGATGTCGATTTACCAAAAATCTAGCTTATTGAGTTGATGTTAGCAAGAATGCCTTTAAGAAGACGAAGAAGCCATTATCAACAGCTCACGATTTTGAACGAGGGCGTATAATAGGGCTACGAGAAGGTGGATTTTCTTTCCACGATATTGCAGAAAGACTTGGCCCGGAAAGTGTCCACTGTGCATGATTGTTGGGAGCAGTGGTCAAAGGATGGTACCTCAAGAAGATAGGGTTCCGGGCGGCCACGTGGCACAACTGAGAAGGAAGACCGCCGTATTCGGCGTACAGCTGTGACGCATCGTACTGCTTCTACGGCAGAAATTGAGCTGCAGTTGGTACGACAGTGACACAACGGACTGTTAGAAATCTGTTACTTCAAGGACATGCCCCGAGACAGGCACCCTGTAGCCTGCATTTCACTGACTCCAAGCCATTGCCGTTTGCGATACCAGTGGTATCAAGACAGAGCTCATTGGAGGATGGAGTGGAGATCTGTTGTGTTTTCGGATGAAAGCAAGTTCTGCCTTGGGGACTTGACCAGGGGAACGACTGCAACCAGACTGTCTGTGGCCTAGACACATTGAACCTCCGCCTGGAGTCATTGTCTGGGGAGCAATTTCCTATGACAGCAGGAGCACTCTCGTGGTTATCCCAAACACACAGACTGCTAATATGTACGTCAATCTGGTAATTCAACCTGTAGAGCTGCCATTCATGAACAGCTTTCAAGGTGATGTTTTGTGTTTTCCAACAGGATAACTCTCGCCCTCATACCGCTGTTGTAACGCAACGTGCTGTACAGGATGTCAACATGTTGTCTTGGTCTACGAGATCATCAGATCTGTTTCCAACTGAGCACGTATGGGATATTATTGGAAGACAACTCCAGCATCCTCCACAGTCAGCACTGGCAGTTCAAGTATTGGCAAAACAAGTACAACAAGCATGGAACTCCATACCACAAAGGACATTTGGCGCCTGTATGCATGCATGTTTGCAGGCTTGCATTCAAAATTCTGGAAGGTTACATCGACTATTAAAGTAACAGCATTTTACATTTGAAACGCATTTTCTTGATCTTAAATTAACCTGTTATCATTAAAATTTAATCAATTAAATATGTTAACTAGACAAATGCATTGTTCGAATTTCATTACTCTACAATAATTTTTTTCTTGGCGATGGGATTTTTTTTTCCGTCAGTGTATTTGAATAAACTTGTTAAAATCTGCTGTGCATCTCAAAATGTAGGAATGTTCAGAAGCATGTCATTCTTGATATGTGAATAGTAATATTCTGCTGATTTTACCACTCACTTATTTTCATATTCAAATAAACGAAATATATTTTTGTGTTTATTTATTTATATGTTCGTCAGTTTAGGTGTTTTGCCACTCCTAAAATTTTGCAGCAGTAGACAGTCGCCTACATTGCCTACCGCCTACGGGCGGCCTTGACCAACACCTCCAAGTGCAAGGCTGGCTGTTGAAGACGAAAAGAATGACGTCAAGAACTCGTGGGAGAGCGACCAAAGCGATAAACAGATAATTTTTAATATGAAACTGATTTTAGTGATATTTAGAACAAACTTTATTATAAATTGAAAAAAAATTTATTTTAAAGTATATTTAATCTTTATTAACACAAATTATTAATCAATTTATTTATTTCATTTAGTATTTGTTTTGCAAAGTTTCAGCATTACATTTGAGAAATTTTTAGATGAACATACTTAATTTCCCTTAAATAAAAATAAAATTAAATAATATTTATTGATAGATATTTCAATTCACAAATTCATATTTGTTTTCACCTATAATATATTAATATATTTTTTAGTTATAAATTTACTTGCACAAGTGCAAACCAAAATTTTACAAATAATTAATCATGATAAGTTTATTTTATTTAAAAAATATATATATATCTCATGATACAGCACTTTATGGCTATTTTATTCTAATAGAATATAGACAAATGGTTAAAATTTATACTGGCACACTAGATTTATTTCTGCATTATTTACATAAATTTGCTGTATTATTGTTATAAATTATAAATAATCATAATAATGTTATTAATTTGTATAAACATTTTGTGAAATTCGCGAAAACTAAAAAACTAGGAATTATATGAAAATAAATAAAAACTAATTTTTTTGATCGATTTATTGAAAAGTTTCAGTAAAAAAAAAAAATTGTAACCGTGTTCCCTCGTACAAATTGGCAAGAGCGTCCGTATGCTATTCAGGAGAAATGATCACTAGGCCCCGATACTCTCACATGAGAATTACAGTGCACCCTTGTGCTTTTGTTGAGAATCGTTTAGTTTAGAGTCTCTCACCAAGAAAGGAAATATATTTAGCGCAACCCTGTGTATTAATTGGCCTATAGACTCTCACCGGTGAGGAAGTATATTTCGCACCTCCTGCGCTTAGCAGAGTATGGGGTTTTTTGCTTATGAGTGGAATCCTTTCATTAATCTATAATTATCTGTCTTTAAATGTGTTGAATATTGTATGCCTTGCGTGGTGCTTGTGCGTGTGAAAATAAAGCTGTGATTTGGTTTGTCGCTCTACGGTCATTATGTGCACGCTTTAGGCTAATTAGACCGGGACCTACAATTCAACATGGATTCCGAACCACTCACAAACATCCATGCCACCTCCAGGATTCGAACCTGAAGCCTGTGGGATCAAAGGCCAGAGTGCTGGCTAATTCGCCATTAGGACGTTAAATAAAGCAAGTTCTCCACCCTGTGTCTCAAGTATCTCAACCAAACCACACTCAGTTACAATCTGGTTGCCCAACTTGCACACTAGAAATTTTCATTACAAATATTAAATTAATAGAAATCTGGGTTGACAATGTACAAAGCAAACACTGTGTTTATTTTTCTGAAAGTGAATAAATGTTTTAAGACCACCCTTCATCTAATAACATCACAAACGATTGCTAAAGACTCGTACTAGCATTAGCTTTTCGGAAATTTCAGTGGTTCATCACATCCGCTAAGGAATGATTCTAGTTAGCATTGAAGTTTTCAGAACTATTTGTCAAATTTTTGGAAATTTCACGTAAAAAAAAAAAATTAACCTCTTCCACCTCAACTTTTCTCAAAACTGAAATTTGAAAAAAAAAAAAAGGCATTTATATGATCTGATAAATGTGTTGTCTTCACTATTGCTTACAGAAGTCGTTTGAACTTTTTCAAGCATATTTATTTCAAAAACGGAAAATTTAATATTTTTGAAAAAAAGTACACATTTTTCTAATATATAATGTGAAATTTTTTAGAACTGGAAAGCATCACATTTTTGGAGTGGTTAACTTATCTTTTAATCAATTCTGCAAATTTAATCAATTCTTTTATCTTTTCTTTCCTATTCTTGTTTTCCTCCGATTGCAGCATTAATTAATTAATTCTTTAGAAATATATTCACATGATAAATTAACATCTAATAATAATAAAAGTTAATATTTAAAAGATAAATATATACTTTTTCTCAGGGGAAGATAAAAAATATTAAACAGTAGATATAAAAATGTTTTTAACAAATATATTAGAAATTAGTCTTCAAGTCATAAGAAATCAATTTTTAGAAGCTACATTTTACTTTTAAAACATGGTATTAAAATAGAAATAAAAATAGTTTTTTTAATATATCCAATACACAATCTTATAGTTTTGATTTTCTATAGCATATATTTTTTTGCATGTGTTTTGTGAAATTCATACTCTTTCGAAATTAAAAGAATATAATAATGAAAAGTTTGATTTTAATGCAACTCATTTTATGCTATCCTGAATTTTTATCGTGTGAAATTACTTTGAATTTTTAATTAGTATATGTATTTAAATTTTAAATATGTACAAGTCATAATAGAAACATATGTTTTATGTTGGCTGCCTGTTTGTATGTTTATGAAATAAAAAAATCAATGAAAAAGTTTAAAAATTAATGAGTTTAAAAGGATCAGAAAATTATGATAAGCTCGAAAAAAATTCAGCTATTCTACAGCAGTAAGAAGTATGTATAATAATAAAAAATTAATTACATATGCAGATTACCCATAAAGTTTAGAATTTAATGGAAGTACAAAACGCATAACAGCAATCGTAAACAAAGAAAGAAAAAGTATTAATAAATGATATTCAAGCAATAAATTATGCTCATCAGATATCGTTCAAAGCTAAAAAAAAAGAAAACAGCTTAAATAATAAACCTAAACCTACGAACCTTTCAAACGATTTCCTTATATCATGTGAAGGAAATTTAAAAAAAAATAATAATTAAAGACTATACGATTCCAAACGTATAGTCTTTAATTATTATTTAATATTATTTTTAATTATTATTTTTAAAAAATTTAATTAAAAATTATTATTATTAAATAATTATTATTATTATTTAATTATTATTATTTAATTATTATTTTTTTTAATTATTATTAAAAAAAAATACTAAAAGAAATTTTATAAAAATTAATTAAAAAAATGTGGAATTCCAAACGATTTTATAAAATCACGGGAAAGAAATTTAAAAAAAAGATAAAAAAAAAAAAATCTATAGAATTCCAAACGATTTTATATAAAAAAAAAGAACGCGAAAGAAATTTAATAAAAAAGGCACATGATAATAATTTAAATATACCAATAACAATAGCTTGTGAAAGAAATTAAAAAAAAATTAAAAAAATAGAGATAATTCCAAACGATTTTATAAAATCACGGGAAAGAATTAAAAAGAAAAGATAATAAAAAAACTATAGAATTCCAAACGATTTCATAAAAAAAAGCACGCGAAAGAAATTTAATCAAAAAAGACACGTAATAGTAATTTAAATAAACCAATAACAATAGCTTGTGAAAGAAATTTAAAAAAATAAAAAATAGAGATAATTCCAAACGATTTTATAAAAAAAAGCGCGTGAAAATTTTTTATAAAAATTCACATGAAAATAATTTAAATTAATAAGAATAGCTTGTGAAAGAAAGTGGTCCATGGCATCGCTGATCCACTCTCTCCAAAACAATACCCATACATTTTATGGATAGTAAAAAAAATAAATATTCAGAAATAAGTGGATGTTGTAAAATGAGAAATGCAGGAAAATTATGTGCAATAACGATATTTTTTACCCAATCCGGCAGTTAGGGGCAATTATTTTAAATATAAAAGACAGCCATATAGCGTGCTATTCATTATGACACAAAATTTATGGAACATTAAAAAATATGAAACTGAGAACTTTAGAATTTATTAAATCCACAATAAACAGTTGCCAAAAACCTCAATTGTTTGAAGAACTATATTTTTCTGCAGGAGCATCAAATTTTGTTGCATAAATAAGGCAATCAACTTACGTTGTCCCCAAGTATAGAATTATTACTCTATGGAGCACACAAGCTACGATTTCTAAAAGAATTAACCGTTCCTCATTGCCGCGAAATAGCTTTATGATTAATAGGAAAATATTATCCAAACAAGAGATGGATCCTTCGTTAAAAAAAAAAAAATAAAAAAAAAATAAATAAATGAAGAGTTTTATTTTAATTTTGATGGTGCTATTTACGTTTGAGTATGAGGCTACTAGAATCCGACTGACAATTGAAACCAAAAATTTAATCTGACGCCACCAGTAAGTGCGCCATCTATATTTACAAGTTTTCTCTACACCCATTGCCTCGTTTGCCCAAGCTGTTAGCACTGCTTTTCTGAAACTGTCATTCTTTCTTCTTTAGCATGAAGGAAAATATTTCATACTTTATCAGAAATAATTTCTCTATTTTTTTAAATAAATAGATCGAATTTTGATATATCATTAAATTGCACATAATTACATCTTAACTTCTAAATTAAATCTATTGAGTGATATGATTACTTTAATTATTATATTTAATGTTTTCTTCAATTATGTTAAGTTAAAAACCAGATTATTTGATATTATTGATTTCATAATCAGTAAGAATTTAAATATTTAATAACGTATGAGGAAGTGGGGAAACTAAATTTCTCGGTTACTTTTTAATCTTTGAAAAATAATTAAGCCGGCACTCTTTCATCGTTCCCTCTCCTGCAATATACTACTGTGACCAAAAAGTAAGACCAATTTTTTTTTTTTCAAAAACTCTTTATTTAATTTTCCTCGTTTATTGCATAGCCATCAAAGTAATCCCCTCCGGACACAATGCACTTTGCCAACTTTTTTTCCAATCTCAATGCATGCTAAAAAGTCTTCGGCAAGGATGGCCTTCAAAGCGAGCGGCGATTCACTTTGAATCTCTTCAGTCGTCTCAAAACGGTGTTCCCGGAGTGGTCTTTTGAGTTTAGGCAATGGCCAGAATTCGCACGGTGTGAATACGGTGGTTGTGGAACGATATAGGTTTCATTTTTTATGAAAAAGTCACGAAGAACCAATGTAGTGTGAGCTGGCGCATTCAGTGTTTTTCGGTACCAATCAAGTTTTTGAAGCGTTTGAGGCCCAAAGTGGAATTGACCAATCCCTTTGAAATTCCAAACTATCAGCAATGTCTCTAATTTTAAATCAACGTTTTGCATGCACCAAATCTTTAATTTGTTGGACGTGAGCTTCGTCATTTGAGGTTGATGGTCGACCAGAGAACTCGTTTTCAACGCGCGTTCTCTGTTGGGTCCACCCTCCCGTCTTCACTAAGCTAAGAAGACCCAAACATTTTGTTCTCGAACACGTTTTGTAGCGTGGACGTTGATGCCCTGGGTATAGCAAGCCCAGTTGAGGGCAGCCAAAGGGGCATGGGGGTGTTGTTATCACCCTATCCGTGGAGCCGGATAAGGCGGAATCCCTGGTAGCCCTGAGTTGGTTCTGTCTGCGCTTCTGGCCATGCAAGGTCGGGTTTAAATTCTTGAATACCACTTCTTTTTTTTCCGATACTGAATGCCTTCTGCAATATTCTATACGTTTCCAGTGCAAGTTCTTTGCTCAATTCATTCAGACATTTCTAAAATCGCCGGAATCCGTTTTAGCGTCTCACAAAGCCAAGCGTAACTCAAACACTCATGAATATTTTAACGTCAAATTTCACACAGATGTCAAGGATCCAGCAACCTAAAAAAAAAAAAATTAAATTCTATAAGCCCTGGAAAATTGAAAATTGGTCTTACTTTTGGATACAGTAGTAGATGACGCTTTCTTTACGAGTAAATGACAGCCTCAAGATAGCTGGATATGAACTCCGCAGCGAAACACAATTCCGATGTTATGAATGTTACTTTATTCCCACGACATTGACGGACCATTTAGCTTCATATCAAGAGTTGGTACAGTTTAATTACTTTTGCAAGGACGAATCCTAAACAAGCAACTAGAAAAAGTTCATTCTCAAAAATTGTGATAAAAATTCCTCTTACCTGTGGGACAGGAAAAATTCAATAGTTGAAAATCCTCTTTTCCATCTTTTAAAATGTCTTTCCCATGTTCAAAAATGGATCAGATTTGTAACGAAAAGCAACATCAAACAAAACAAGCTTCCAAACACTTTTGTTTCTGTTTTTCATTAAGTTCAAGTGGAAACCACTTCTTCAAATTTTTCATTTTACTAATTTCAGCTAATTGAGTTAATATTGTTTTGTTTGCTAACACCAACTTCAACAATAATACATAGGCACTCTGAGAGGAATCAGACTCAACGGTGATCTTTAGCTCGTCATTATTGATTTTTTGCGACCTCGTGGCTCATTTGTGAGGTCAAAGTTACCGGTACGAAATTTGGCGAAATAATTTGATACTGTCTGCTCAGTAGTAATCCTAGAGTTAAATACACCATTAATGTTTGCGATGCCATAGTTCCACATAAGAATTCATATTACACAATAGTACGAATTTCCGACTGTTTCATTTTCACCAAAAATAATTTTTAAAACAGTTTTTAATATTTTTTAGAGTTCACAATTATTTCTTTACACAGGCGAGATAACTTTCTTATCAAAAATAAACTCTCTATAACTTTAAACTTTCATATAACTTTCCTATAAAAATATAAAAACAGAATGGTAAAAATATTAAGCCAATATCAAATAATAAGCTGTTAAACTTGACAATACTATTAACTGCAATACTGTTATACTAAAGTTGACAATACTATTATATAATCTACAGTCGACAATACTATTACCTAACTTACCAACCAAATAGTTTTCTCAAAGTTTGTACTAAAGTAAGTTTCACAGATCTAATCAATCTTTCATAAAAGCATTAGACTACACAGCTCTCACAGCGATAAAGTGCCACTGAATTTTGTGGGAAAGTAAGAGGTATTTTACTGTTAGATGATTAATGACAATCCACGAGTTTTTCAGTTCAGGTTCTGATCGCTTGAAATTTTGGCAAATCCTTTGAGAAGACACATCTCAATAAGCAATGAATCGTCGAAACTCTTTCACTTTTCGTTTCAAGTACTAGTAGTGCTTCGTGTGTTCTTATTCTTTTGGTTGCCGGAGAGTGCAGGCAACGTTTATTTTATTTTTAAAGAGAATTTTGGTTTATGGAATTTCGAATTTTCGGTGATTTTGGAATTTTGAATTTTAAAGTGTTTTTTTTTTAAGGGGTTTCATTTTCACTTTTTGCAAATATTTTTTTCCAATGCAGCTGGCAAACAGACATGGACATCTTGGATGCCTTAAGGCAACGCACAGACGTTACTCAGTTTGCATTACCCAGGGGGCGCGTGTAACTCGAAGGTAAGCCACGGACGCTGAGTAACAATGCCCTCCGCAGCGCTCTACGATCCTATTAGGACCGGGACCTACGGCTTAAAGTGGATTCCGAACCACTACAAACATCCATGGACAAAGCCGGGATTTGAACCCGAAACCTGTGGTACCGAACGCCAGAGTGCCATTTGGCCATCAGGGAAGGGAAACATTTGGATAAATTGAGATAAAGCAGCGTCAGCGGCATACATCTCAAAGCACCAAGTCAAGTCGTCGAAACTCTAGGAAAAATGTCAGTTGTCAAGCTGGGAACGCACTCTACGTGGAGTGCTCGTGTTACAAGTAAATAAAACAATGTAGTTTCTCCTCCCTATCACACCTTAAACATAAAATGGTCCATCGCAATTTATACCGATTAGGAAACGAAGGTGACTCTTCTATTCAAGTATCTGGTAAAGGAACAGTAACTTGCACAACAGGAAAATAACCGAATTGTTTACAAAGAATATATTTTCTTAGGAAGTTTGTTTTTTTAATTGCCCAGTACCTCTCATGAAGTTCTATTAAAATTATAGAAATTCCACTGCAAAATCCTTTGTTGTGTGCATCTAACGCTAACAAATTCATAAAGGAATGCTTTGCAGGCGTAATAATCGGATGTTTTAATAGGTAACTAAATTTCGACTTTTTGAAATCTTCTACCAACACGCATTATACCGTTCTCATTAAGAACAGTTCTTCACTAAAAATTAAACGTTTTTTTATCCAAATCATTTTGACACCATCAAGTTCATCAGTACTTAGGTTTTTTTTTTTTTTCTTTTTTTTTTCTAATGCAGCTGGCAAACACTTAGACTGCTGTCTTGGATGCCTTAAAGCAAGCGCTGCACAGACGTTACTCACTTTGCATTCCCCAGTGGGCCCGTGTAAGGGGGCCCGTTGAAGATAAGCCACGGACGCGGAGTAAAATGCCCCCGCAACGTTCTACGATAATTCGGTTTCATACATTTCCCCTTTTAAAATTGAAATCATTGTATAATTAAGAAATAAATTCCTCATTAAATTTGAAACTACCATTGCAAGTCTCATTTATTCTATTAATTCTAATTGTTAAATTTTTCATTTAATGATACATAGCATCTAATTTTTTACTGTAGAAACGTTACGTTTTTTGTTTAAATCCGATGGACGAAGCGATCCTGAGTTTTATTACCTATCAAAATTAACATCTGCAACTGTGCTTCCTCCTACGCAGAGCAAGAGCACCCCCCTGTGGCATTCAGGAGAAATGGTCAGTAGGCTCCCGAGACTCTCTCCCGAGGAGAAGTACAGTG
The DNA here is from genome assembly GCA_021605095.1 of Caerostris extrusa. Taxonomy (NCBI): domain Eukaryota; kingdom Metazoa; phylum Arthropoda; class Arachnida; order Araneae; family Araneidae; genus Caerostris; species Caerostris extrusa. The sequence goes on along the minus strand of BPLR01015389.1, from coordinate 35,507 downwards.
CAACTGGCACTACAGCTGAGAAACGTTTAGTTTGTAATCTCTCAGCCGAGAGAAAACATAGTTGGCTGTAAAGTTTGTCGTTAGTTGTTGGTCGTAATAGTTGGCCTACAAATTTTCACTTGGAGAAGTATATTTCGCGCATCCCACGCTTACCTGAATATCGAGTTTTAGACTTAGAAGAGGTGTCCTTCCACGAATCTATAATTATATGTCTTTAAATATGTTAAATATTGTATATGTTTGGTGTTTGTGCGTGTGTAAATAAAACTGTGTGTTCTCAAACCCGTGTCTTAACCCAACCACGCCCAGCAAGCGCCTCGAACCGACAACACTACATATCAAAAATAAAGATTTCGCCAAGCGTTTCTTTTCTTCCAAATGAATATCCTGAAAATATTGCGCTCCTGTAAGGATACACCATTCATATCCAAATGATTTACTTATATATTTCACAGCTGGAATGGATTTTTAAGCATCTGCTTCAATTTATAATCTGGTATTTAAACTGTGAGGGAGAAACAAATTCAGTTAGAGGAGCCTCAATCATAATTCTACTTTCAGGATGGCATGTATTCCAAAAAGTAAAGTGTACGACATCATAAACTTTTTGTCTTGATCGAACGGAATTAAATGCTAGATTTTTTTTGCCTATTGTTAATGTCTTTATTCCGAAATCAACCCATTATAACATTTGGCATGTTTCAAGAGGAGTTTCGCAATCATTTTCATTCGTACGTAGACTACTGAAGTTTAAAACAGTAAACAAAATAAATTAAATAAAAAACCCTTCAAAATATATAACTCTCGGACCAGATACCCGGGCATAGGAAGTGGAAACATCTGGCTTTTCACAAATCAATTCACTACGCTGGCGTTTGCAATTTCGCCATATGGTCTTTTTGCCTTACACTGTTTATAAATATGCCGTTAAGAAAGATAGAAAAAAATGGCAGGTGCTATTCCTAAGGGACTCTTCATGTTGTTCGATTGATAAGGGACATTTTACAGAAGCATGATAATTTTTAGCTTTTGCATAGATTAACAATTTTTTGCATAAACAACAATGGTCGAAGTAGTAGAAATATTAGAATTAAAAATTTTTTTCCGCTATGATTAACTTTGCTTTGCTATAATAAGCTTTGCATTTATTAAACCTTTCGTATCTTTGGCTAGGCTTTTCAAAGGAATTGTATTTTTAGCTTCTGAATTTTAACCTTGAATTAAATTATTTAGTTCACTGCTCATTTCTTTCCCGGCATTAAAATTCTAGCTTTAAAATTCCAATAAATCAGATGTTTGCATCTTTTAATGGGTCCTACGAAAAATTTTGAAGACAGATATCTGGTAATTGCTTTTAATAACTAGAAGTTACAATAGGCATTTGCACTGTTCGGATATTTTCAGTTATTTTCTAAATTTCGAATATGCTTTTCACATTTAAGGTTTAAGCAACTGTGTAATGCCATGTGATTAAGCAAGTTAAAATCTTGACATTATAATGTCACGGCCTATACTAGACCTACAAAAGGTTATAAGAAGAGGGCCACTTTCAAGCTCATGGAAACACTTCAAAGTTTATTTGCAAACATCATTATATATTAGAACTGTATTTACAAAAAAAAAAAAAAAAAAAAATTAAAAAAAAAAAGAAAAAAATTTGATTCACAAGCGCAGTTCACTCCAAGGACGGCGATTTTCTGATTTCTCAAGACTACGACGAATCTATTTCACCAAGTCTGCGGTAGACCTTAATTATCACACGAACTGATATACGAAACCACAAGAGGCTCACTTTGCAAAGAAGCAGAAACTCCGGCCTATCCAGTGACTTCAGAGAAAAAGACATTACTTCTTATCGACTCGTATCAGAACTCTTTTCTTTCTTCTCCAAAAACCTCCTTATTAGAAAACCAAGAAGGGGAAGGGGGGCGGTCAGCTTCCCACTCTTCTCATTTTAATAGGTATTTCTCAGCTGATGGTCTTATCACTAATCACGATGGAACAACTCATAGTGTAGTCCATATTCAATCTGTAATTGTTTCGACTTGTGAAAATAGCACAGACAATCCCTTAATTTCAAGATGTCTCATTATCCATGACATCGAATATCTGCTATTAGATTTGAGTGACAAGTTGTTTTCATTAGTACAAAACACTAATTGCATGTTATATAACTACCCACACCACTGTTTATCTGCTGTCAGATTTTAGTGTTGTGTTGTTATTACGTTCTTGTCAAAGAATATACATTTCGCTCTCCTGGGAATGAAATGCCAAGACTCTTCCCGTGGAAAATTCTACAATTATATAATATAGTATCTTATATGTATTATATGATATCATCGCAACCTATCTCATCTTTAAGAGATTAAAGCAATCTCAAGAACGAAATGCTGCAACTCTTCCCGTGGGAAAAATACTGCAACATATGCAAATCTATAGTAATATTTTTTCAGCCAATTTTTTAATGTATTTAAGGCAATTTTATAGTTTTCTTTGCTCAAAGCTAACCTACTTATAGCTATATACCTAAACTTAATTAGATAAGTAAGATTTTAAATAACTCTCAACTTCCCTACGATGCTAAGATTGGAGTTATTTAGGATGCTCACTTCAAATTGAGAAATAAAAGTAATTAAATACCACTGTACTAAGATGTTTCTATGCGAGGAAACTTCGTTGCATTTTGTTGTACATTTTTAGTTTCTACAACATTCGTTTTGTTAAATTTTTAATTTTCGCTTTCTTTGTTTTTGAAAAGTATTCTCACAGATTTTCCATTTAATAACATTGTCCTAGTATTGCATTGTTGTTTCCTTGTTTTTTAGTGTACAATTTCTTTTTCTCGTTCCTCATCGGTGCATAATTTTAAAATTTCGCTATCAAAAGTATTAAGTTTTCTTATCTAAAAAGCTTGGCAAAAATTCATAAATTTAACACCTGGCACTTTTCCTTTGTTTATTTCAATTTTTGACAATTTCATTGTGTCAGTTACCGCCCGTCTGACAGAGATTCTAATTTCTAATCTTTTCCAAAATTTCGTTATTCATTCTTATAATTTAAATTATTTAGTCAGCTAAGTTAGTTTATTGAATTCACACCTTCTCTAATTCACTAAGTAATTTTTAATGAGTTCATTCATTTCGCTATTTACTGTATTTAAAAGCTGATACCCGAGTATGGGCTCACACATTTCTTCTATGCTTCTTTCATGTTTACACACATAGTGGCTTCTTTCTTGGCCATTTCCTGTTTACCATATATGTTATTTACTGAACATGACAAAAGTCATGATTTCATCAGTCAGAATTCATTGATGACGCCCGCGGAATGTTACAGAACCAAAATGTGTTAGGCTCGAATAAACCTTTGAATACTATTTCATAGGTATACATATGTTGCGTCAAATAACCACAGAAATCAATGTGGGACGTACAAGGGACTGTTAGAACTGATTTGGCTTTCTTGGGCTATTCCAGCAGAAGACCGGAATCGAGTGCCTTTATTTCATTCTGCACCACAATGTATATAAAAGCAACATTTAAGGTGGCGCAGACCCCACGATTTCAGCTAAGTATTGATTTTTGTAATGTAATACTTTTTCACTCATGGACTAAAATTTCATTTATAACACTTCAGGTTATTTGTCATTTAGGGAAAAGAGGTTTAACTCCTGCACCATCATGTCATGGTATGTGGCTCTTATCTGGAGTTACAGTTTATACATATAAGTATAAAACACATGTTTTTTTTGAATATTGTGTTAATTCGAAGATTTCTAGAAAAAAATATTTCGCATTTTTATGATTTAATACAGTCACTCAAAAAAGTATTGGAACACAAATTCACGTGATTTTATCATAAAATATAACTTAAATATACAAATGAAACAAAAAAAAAAAAAAGAAGTTTATCACATTTTGGTAAATGCTAATCACAGTAACTTAAACAAAAGGCATATATTAATGCAATTATGATTACAATTTAAAGTTTAAGAAATCCAGTTAGACAATCTGTTCAAGAAAGTATTGGGACACTGTCCAATAAATTAAGAAAAAAATATGGATTTGATAGTTAACATCTTGTTGGACTACCCTTACACTTTATGACATCTCGCAGTCCATTTGGCATGGAATCGATCAATTTTACTCAAAATTATCCGTTGATTCGTTGATCCATCGATCAGATGTAACTCCTGTTTGTTAGAAATATTGTGTTCATTGTTTTTTTGCTGCAAACAAACCCACACATGTTCAATATGATTAAGGTCTGGTCTATGGACAGGGGTCTTAATCATATCAGGACCCATAACTTACAAGTATCAGGAGTATTTTTGGTCATTACCTTGGTACAATTTAAAATGTCTTGAGATTCCCAAGTTGTTCGCACTGGGAATGCCAAGGTAGACCTATTAATTCCTTGTACCATCTATAAAGTCAAAGTTCCTATATTTTCAAATGCTATATTTTCTTTCATGCACAAAAATGACATTTTCTATTGGCAATTAATTGCTTTACGTACATTTTAGAAAATGCCAGTCTAGCTTTTTGATTTGCTTTGCTGATGTAGAGCTTTCTCTAAGGTACTCTGCCATAATAATTATGTTTTCTTAAAGCATTTCTGACGATTTTAGAATTTAGATTTCCAGAATCTACTTTTGCATTTCACAGTCAATTTCTCTGTGCTAGTTCTTGAATTAATGTAAACGTTCTCCTCCACTTCTCTCCACGTTCACTAAATGACTTTGGTGCCTTGAATTTTGCCTTTTTTCAACATTATTTGTTCTCTTAAATCGGTGAATGATATTAAAAACAGTAGACTTACTTGCTTCAGGAATTGACCTATATTTTCCAATCATTTATTACCAGACTTCGTATAACAAACAAACATCTTTGCTTCTCGTCATTGCTCTATACGGATCAGACAGTTTGACATTATTGAGGCATTTTTGGCAGCGTTAGGCCTCCATCTATCTCTATCTTGATGGTTCCTTTGGAGGTAAATGATAAGAGAAATGGCTTACTCAACAAATGAAGTAAAAGAAAAAGGAAAATAAAACATAAAATAAAATCAACATATAGAGAGAGTTGAATAAAATAGTTTGTTAGTTAGCGCGGACGCTCCAACGGATAAAACGAAGACGATTTGTAGGTTGAGTTAGTTGGGTAACCGCTAACTCCTTCTTTGCAGAGATGCAAGTTACTTTAGCTTTAAGCCATTAAAAATAAAACGAGATAATAATATACGGAGAAATTTTTTTTTCTTCTTTTCAATAAAGTATTTAATAATTATTAATTATAATTTAATAACTAAAATAATAAAGTAAAAAGAGGATTTTGAAGAATTACAAACTGAACATAGTTTGAAAGAGAACTTAAAAATAAAAGTACTTTTAGGTTAATCTAATTCAAAAAAGGAGTACAAGTTAAAAAATAACAAAAACGTTTAAGAGCTGTTTGTTAAGAGAGGATGACTGGTAATGCTCCATACGGATCCTTTTTTTGCATAATTTATGTCTAAAATTATAGTCTAAAAAAGTGGTAGAAAATTATATTTTATTGACGTACTATATATTTCTTAAATTTCTCATATATTAGAATTGTCCCAATACTTTTTGACAAATGTTTCTATTTAAATTATATTTAAAAGACCAGATGCTCCGAATGCCTTCTGCAACATTCTACAAATAAAAAAGTATACATATGTTAGTTTTATATACGTTTCCGCAAACAAAATTGAATGCAAGTTCTTTGCTCAACTAATTCAGACATTTCAAAAGTTGCCGGAATCAGTTTTAGCGTCTCACAAAGCTAAGCGTAACTCAAACACTAATGAATATGTTGACATCAGATTTCACACAGTTGACAAGAACACTGCCAACAATCTAAAAAAAAAAAAAAAAATTGAAATTCAATGTGCCCCGGGAATTTTAAATTGAAAATTGGTTCTAGTGAACCGTTTTGCCCAAATGGTTATTCAATATATTCTTCTTAAACGAATGTACTGCTGCGTCCAAAAAAGTAAGACCAATTTTTAATTTAAAATTCCCGGGGCTGAACCGCAGAAAGCATTCGGTGAGCTTTTATATATCGGAAGGTAATGTTTAGAAGTGGCATAAACAGTTCAAAGAAGGCATAGAAAGCGTTGAAGACGAAGAGCCCTCTGGTCGACCATCAACCTCAACCGACGAAGCTCACGTCCAAAAAATTAACGATTTGGTGCCTGCAAACCGTCAATTTACAATTAGAAACCTTGCTGAGGACGTTGGAATTTCAAAAGGATCGGTCAATTCCATTTTGGGCCTCAAACGCGTCAAAACTTGATTGGTACCGAAAACATTCAATGCGCCAGTTCACATTGCATTGATTCTTTTGTGACTTTTCTCTATATCGCCAAAATCGAAACCTATATCGTTCCACAACCACCGTATTCACACCGTGCCACTTCTGGCTATTCCCTAAACTCAAAAGACCTCTCCGGGGACACCATTTTGAGTCGATTGAAGAGATTCAACATGAATCGCCGAGCGCTTTGAAGGCCATCCCTGTCTATGAATTTTTAGCATGCATTGAGGATTGGAAAAAAGTTGGCATAAATGCATTGTGTCCGAGGGGATTACTTTGAAGGCGATAAAATAAATTTGGAAGAATAAATAAAGAGCTTCTGAAAAAAAATAATTGCTAAAAAATAATTTGGACACAGTAGTAATTCTGTAAATGCAAAAGTTTTCCTGAAATTACAGTATACTCTAACTGAAGCACATCGCTTATCGTTTTTTGGATATTCCAGTTTTCGTTCTCTTTTAAATTTTCGGTAATTGATTTATTCTGCCTTGAGTAACTTTCGGATATTAAATTAAGCCATTCTGGGCCTTTATACACGAAAACGGATTATCTTTCAGCTCAGATATAATAGCTCCTCTCGAAGCTAAATTTGAAGGATTTGATCTTCCAGGACAGAAATGCCAATCCTCATGTGATGTTAATTTGTTATTTTCTCAATTTGATCTTTTACAAAGGGTTTGAATTTCTTTGCTATGCCCTTTATCCAAAAAAAGAGCATACAAGGTTTAACTTTAATGCCTTAATTATACGATCACTTAATTTAGCTGACAGAAGGGCTCTCACTAATTCTAAACTGGGTAAAGCCAACTTCTTTAATGGACCCTTGTCTTGGATGCAATAAATACTGTTTGTATTCTTTCACCATAAAAAACTATATGCAAATATACTACTGTAGCATAGGCCTTTTTGGCTTGCATCCGAAAAACAATATAATTCTATATTTTTAATAATTGTGTCAAATATGTCAGAGAAAAAAATATTGTGGAATTTTGAGTTCACACAAACCAGGAACGTCATTGCCCCATTTATTTTAGGCTGAACTCAGATCTTCTGATAGCTCATCATATCAAGGGCGAGTTTCCAAATGTCCTGCATTAAAAACTTGACCCTTAGTACACATGAGCCTAAGAATCCAACAGGATCAAATATTCACCTGATAAAAATGTGAAAATATAGCGAGTCTTCTCTTTTATCTTATGAACTCCTTAATACTTTGAAATTAACATTTGTTGATCTAAAAATTTCAGAAGAATCTTTTAAAACATAATCCTCTTTCATCCAAAGTTCCTGCAATGCTTTACTATTGGTTTGCTGTTTGTGCAGAATCATACCTGCTTCTTTAAATATGTGAATGCATTCTAAAAGAGTATTATATGCGCGTTCAGTATTTTGATGCCCTCCTACGATACCATCATCTGTAATGGAATTATTTAGGAATTCACATGTTTCAGGATAGCGATTTTCATAAGTGCTGCGATGCAACATAAGTGGATGCGGACTATTTTTTGTAAATAATATTGCAACTGATACGATAGACATAGTTCCAGATTTCTTTTCAGCCGTTTTCGAATTCTCGAAAATCACTATTTTCATAACTGATTTCTTACTCGAATTTCTTTAGAAGGGTCAGATAATTTACCATCAATAATGCCAAAGCTTTCAAGCTCCCATAAGCTTTTTATTACATCCGATATCAAATTTTCTGCTACTATTGCCTTTATTGACACAGAAGCCTCTCTAATATCATTGTTTGTCCCTAATAGACACCATCCGAAAATTGTTTCGGTAGCCACTAATTGCTACTTTAAACGTTTTAATCCTCTCAATACAATGTTGTAATAATAACCTGCCCCAATCAAAACAACTATTTTTCTTTAGAATCATGCGAATAAACAAGTTGGAAACCTTTTCACAACTTAGTTAGAAGGCGATATATTTTAACCAAAAAATTTATTCAGTTATAAGAGCTGCTATTTCCATAAATTGACAAAATAAAAATAGAAAATTGGGATATGACAGATTCCTTTTAACCACGTTAAAAGTCGTTTTGATAGAGTCTTTATTTCCAAAAGTGAAAACCTCAGAGATTATCTTTTTGAGGATAGAAAGTTTTAATTTATGTACAATCTTCTACAGATAACCGTATGACCATTATCTAAAAAGCAACCTAGCAGATAATTTTTAAATAGCAAGTTTGTAATAAAACATTTTGAGCTTTCATTTTCGAAATAGCGGAAAAGCCTGCGATTCTTCGACCGTTTTAATTTTTTTTTTCCAATTCATCTTTAGGTAATTCAATATATTTTTTTTCTACCTTAAAGCAAATTGTTATATTATACTAACTCCCCCACATTCTCTGCAAGATTTCTTTTTTAAGCAAAATTTACTAAGGCGTTTACTCAAACATACTTTTTTTTTTTTAAGTAATACTTCTTTTCTTTCTATTGCGCTTCTAGTTCTACAGAAATACGATTTATGTGATGATTCGTTGCAAAACAAACATAAATCTGCTTGCGTGGGTGGATGCCAAATAAGCCATATGCAACAGCATGGTTTAATTCAGTGCGTGGTCGTATGGCGCCAATTATATTGGCTACTGGAATTCGTAAACGTAAATAAATTATTTCTTTATCGGCATTCCAGGTCCCTTTTGAGAAATATTAGCAATTTTTCAATGTTTTCATCAAAAGAATCAACGTTTATCGGATTAAATTCTAAAGTGGTAAGATGGGGTGGCAAGATTCTCAGCAACACATTAACATAGAACCATAAGCTTCTTATTTCACATCCAGGGATTTCAACGCGCGTACTTGAATTTCTAAAGTATCACATAAATGCCTGAGTTTAACGTCATCAGAATTGCGAACAGGATTTAAGATTTAATAGTTTGTTCATATGAGCATGTATTATTACATCACGAAGATAGAATTTATTCTGTAGAATTTCTACGACCTAATTTTCATCAGAAATTGAAAATCCTTCATTTGCGTTTATTTGGTTATGAACTGGTCGATTTTATACTAATATACATTTATTTGAAATTTTTAACCTTCGAATGTGTCTCTTACTACTTTTTTTCATCAATTTTATCTTGTTCAGATGACAAATGTTTTATTGCTATATTCATGATTTTACATCGGTTTTTTTTTTTTCTGATCTTGAAATTGCCTTTTTAAGTATTTTAACAATTTCTGTATTGGTCAAGTTTTAACCGCTTTATACCTATGGCAATTATTTTACTCTTACTTTTTGGTACTTACGTATCGGTAGAATTTTTTTTCTCGCCAAAACAGCTACATATTTGGCGGTTTTTAAGTGGCGCCAATATAACAGCAGATTTGCTTTTTGTTTGTCTCAAAATGCATTTGGGATTTGCCAAATCTGAACAAGATGCTTTTATTTTTTCAGTATTTTACCAAAACAACAAAATGTCCCAATTCCATGAAAAACTTTATTTTGGTAAACCAGTCAGTGTGCTTATCAAACTGTGGAACTGGTTTGAGGGAAGCCAAATTCCATTTTGTACAGCTTTTGAGATTCATATACTGCTGGTGCGAGGAGTTGACGTCGATTAAATTTTGTGAAAAGCATTGATTTATCGGAAAAAAACTGTTATAGATTGGAACAATTAATTATGTCTTGGATATGAAGAATAAACCAAAAAAGATAGGTGGAAGATTGCATTGTGGAAATTGATGAAAGAATTTTGAAAGCTTTTTGATTTTAAATGAAGTGTTTTATATATTTTTATTATTTGGAACAAAAATTTTTTGAAAGCGTTTTGATTTTAAATGAAGTGTTTTATATATTTTTATTATTTGGAACAAAAATTTTTTTGAAAGCGTTTTTGAAAATGAAGTATTTTATATATTTTATTATTTGGAATAAAAAATTTTAATTGTAGATTGAAGGAAGTCCTTATTGGCGCAACTTCGCCAAGGTACCGTTAATACTAAGTATCGAATTTTTTAAAAAGCACTTTTGCTTGGCTCAGCATTACCAAAAACCCCAACCAAGCAATCAATTGAGTGCATTTCACAATAAGATTTCAAACAGTTAAAACTTCCATTGAAGGACTTAAAGGAATTTTAAAAGCCGCAGTTAAAGGAAGTTTATTAACTTTGAAATGCTTAAAAGAATTTCAAAAGCTAAAATTTTAAATTTAGGCATGCAAAATTTTGTATTGTGTATTACCAGTTGTATTACAATGCGTATCATTTGTTTATTATAATTTTTAGATTTATTACTGCCGTTTTCGGCCAAAAAGTACTTTTATTTAGTTCTTTTAACTTTCTTTTTTTAATTCTGAATTTCCAAACATTTATTTTTTTCAACGTATTCCTGTGAGGTCTGAAATTCTATCTCATAAAAATCTTTATCTAATAATTCTTCAATTTCCAAGTCTAATTTATTTAATTCTTCAACGATTTAACGTTTAATAAATTTAAATTTTCTTTTACAGTACATTCATCAATGTTTTGATTAATCTCACCTTCTATTTTATTGAATAATTTGGTAATAGCAGTTCTTATAATTTTCCTCTTCAATTTTAATTTATTCATCGTTCAAATAATAATAATATCCCTTCCTTGAGCAGTCTTCGTTCCTACAACTTTAAATTAATTAATCAATAATAAATTCATGGAATTATCCAATTCGAATATCCATTAAAATCTAATTTCCTTGCCGGTAGTACCATAAAGTGAAGTAGCGTTATGATTAATAGAAAAATTTATCCAAACAACAGAAAGGTCCTCCGTTACATATATAAAGTTCTATTTACATTTTGTTGGTGCTTTATACATACGAGCTGAACCCGCTAGAATCCGACTGACAATTCAAAATAAAAACCAAATTTGAAGTCATCAGTAGGTGCACCATCTAATCTATAAATTTTATCTACACCATCTTTTGCAATAGTTATTTTGTCAGATGGCAAATTAAGTTCTGGAATAGCATTCAAGCAGTTCCGATTATGAAATTCCCAAGTGTGAGGATATTTAAATCTTCAGGGTCGCTATAGCTGGAAACTAACAGCCTGGAATTCATACACGCTTAAATTTGAGGCACTAAGGTGAAGAATTATTTATGAGATATAACTTGACCTCCAAACTTTTCTCTTTAAGTGTGCCTTCATTTGTTTCACACTACTTTAACAAGACTAACAAAGTGAGGTATTCCAAGAGGATTAAAAGTCCATTGAATGTTTCTTTTACTGAGGTTATATTGAATCTTTTAATCAAAAGAAATGGATATATGATTTGTTTTCAGCCCCTTATCGGCTCCAGCATAAATTGCACTTTTATCTGTAAAAATTTTTGTAGGTTTTCCTCTTAGTGCAGTGAATTCTCTCATCGATTCTATGAATGCTTCTGTTGAGAGGTCACTGACGACTTTTAGATGAATGGCTTTGGAAAAGTCAAATATCGCTTTTTATTGGTTTTACACTTCGATCTTTTCAGGCATAATTAGGAAAGGTCTACAAAATCCAATCTTACTTTTGAAAATACCCTGTCTGGTACAATACGAGCAGTTGGAAGATCATCCATTAACTGAATTGTTGTTGTAACATATAGCTGTATTGAAAATAAATCCATTACAATAAGAATCACAGGCAAAGAAGAAACAAGAAGAACAAAGCAAACATACAGCAATTGACAATAAGTCGGTCTCACACACAACAAAAAGCCAAAGGGGTAGGCACTTTATTTTAGTTCATGAAGCCCCTTGGTCTCCCAATACAACTGCAAGATTTCTCCTTGGCGCTGAGCCTCCTGCTCAGTTGTGGATATTTCAAAAGATATTTAAATTCATTGTTCCAGCTCTACATATTGGGCAAGTGTTCCAGACTAGGACACATATCCTGTTTAGGTGTTCCGCAAGACAATCGTGTCCGGTTTTTAATCGCAAATTGGCAGCAGGCTCTTTACGTGGTCTAGTGTTAAAGATTTTCCAGCTACCTTGAATATTGTGACATTTTTTGCCTGAACTGATGCCATAAACTGAGTAGAAGTAATTATTCAATTTCTGAAGCATGCAATGCATTTTCAGATTTTTCTTCGAGCAACTTCTCAGCAGTTAGCAATGCAAAATTTTTGTCTCAGAGTTGACATCGTTAATATTGTTTGCACTATGGAGATTAACTTTATGAATATATTTTATTATTAAACCTATAGCATGATGTTTTTAAGAAGAATAATTTTATTTTTATGACACTCTGGTAGGCATGAATTTCCAAGTTTACCACCGACTCTCAGGGTGTCTTCTTTTCTGAAGAAATGGGTTTAATAATAAACTCGATTTGTGTAGGTTCAAAGCACCTTGGCTGCGAAGCAACCGCTGCCTTCTATCTTTAGTTGGAGTCCTTTTGAAGTTATGAGATAATACATTAAAAATGAAAGCAGGTAAAAGACTAATAGGTGACTTGCCCAGATATATATATATTTTAATGATAAACTTTTACTGTTTAGACTTAAATACTTTCCTGATTTACAAAAATTCTCCTTAAAATTCTTGTTGCTGTATGAATTCAAAAATTGAACTTACTCGCTTTATCGAGTTCTTGAATATTTAAAAGTCCCTTAATTTTAGATGATGCTTTGTATTATTTATGAATGTTAAACATCAGGCAGTTAACTGTTTCAGTTTAATGCAAGACAAAAATTTTACGAATAACTGAAATTCACGAGCAACAAAACAAACTACTGTTCGAAACTCTTCCTGTAGAATTTCTTTTGATTTTAAATGCATTTCAGGATCAAACTGAGAAGTAGGTAGGTTACCTTCTACCAGCCATGCTGGGCCATGGAATTGAAAGTGGCTCATTATAATATTAAATATTAAATGCCAATGACTAACGCGAAACTAAATTGGCTGGGATTTTCAGTTCCATTGAATTAGGGATTGCAATACCGGTATACCAAATACCTGTATTTTGAGCCTTTTGTACAATTTTGTAATACCGGTATTCACAAGTTTAAATACCGTTTTTTCGGTATTTACTAGAAATTTAAAATTCTTAACTGTGACAGAATTCTTATCTGTGAAAACAAGGTTGTAGTTGTGAAGAAAGTGTGTATTATTTCGATAGTTTTTAAATTAGTGAGTTTGTATTCATATTGTATTTGCATATCTTCAGACTTCAAAATATTTTTCAGATTTATTATATATATACTCATAAATAAATTAGAATTGGCGGTAACTAAAAAATATTCAACAAACCAAAATACAATACAGAAATCAGCTATATCCAAATGGACGAGAAATAGATTTATTGAACGATGATGGAATTTAGAGGTAAATACTTGGAAAAAGTTTATCGCGCATTGCTAACATTTCTACCAACTAGGTAGATGCTGAAAGAGCGCTTTGGACATCTGGTAATTCTTGCACAAAATTACGTTCCAGGCTTAATGATAGTACAATTGATGTATTATGTTTATTTTCAAAAATTTGTAATAGTACCACATACTGAATAGTGATATTTACACTCTTTTTGTGATTTAAATAAATAAGATGTTCCTTTACTTTTGCGATTCTTTATATACTGTCATAGTTTATAAATTACAAATTTTTTTGTGATATTTACATTCTCTAATAAAAGTGACAAATCAAACAAAGAAACACTTGTACTTTCTTTCTTTTTCTTTTCTAATAATTATTAAATACTTTACTGAAAAGAAAAAAAGTGTTAAATGTTTATTTTAATGCAATGGGCTTAAAGCTAAAGTAACTTCCCTTTCATACGCAAAGAAGGAGTTAACGGTTACCCATACCAAGGAGCTCCATCAACCTACAAATCGTCGTCGTTTCTTTTTCTAAAATTTCTACTACAGCTATTAAAACCGGTATCCCGGTATTAAGATCTAAAAATACGGAATACCGGTATTGAACTTTTGGTCAGATATTGCAATCCCCAATTGCAATACCTCCATTGTGGATGGCGAAATTTGATTTTCTATTTCAGAAACACTATTCGAAACAAAAAGATTTCCAATTGTCAGCTGAACCTTTTATCCAATGCGATACTATATGAGAATAGATAAAACCAAATATATTTCCTTTCAGGATATTAAATAAGTTTTTTAAATAATATACTATTTTTCTTGCGGCAATTATAGCTCCCATTAATTCTAAACAAGGTGAAGTTAGTTTTTTAAATGGATACACTGGGCTTTTAAAAAGTATAAAAGAAATGGAGCATAAATTAGAATCTCGAAAATAAGCAACATTTCCATATAAATTAAGACTAGAATCATAAAATCATCAGCAGCTTCAAGAAGCAGCTCTATAGAACAGATCACATGCACATAAAGTTAACACATCAAGCAAATTTGTTGCTTCCCAGTGTCCTTCTTTATAACCTTTAATACGATGTTTAATAGTGATATACAGAATAAACGGACTATTTATTTCACCAAATAGTAATCAACATAATCTAAATACTTTAAAATTTTTAATTACCGAATTAACCACAATTAAATCATAAAAATCTTAAGAAATTTCTAACTTCATTTTTGGCTCCAGTTTAGCAGTATCAGTAATTTTTTTCAAATATATTCATTTTTTTAATTAAAAAAATATCATTTAAGATATTTCAATTTAAAGACATTACTTTTAAAATTCTCACTGAAAATGGAGAGTTAAATTTATATCCCAAGTTAATGCCCGATTGTTATCTTTCCTGCATTACAAAAGTAATCCTAATAACAAAACAAGCATTAAATTCTATATCATATATTATAGCCGTTTGGCAGCCATTATAGAAGTTGGCTAAGCTGTTTAATTATATTTTCCCAATTAAATGTTTTAAAAATTTTGTTTCATATTCATCTTCAATGTATCTTCTTCATAATTCCTAAATATACCTAACACTTTCGATAGCTTTGGATTTAAGTTGCCTTTTTTGGAATTTAATTTTTTTTTTTTTTTCATTTAATTTTCAAAGTTAACGTATTATTTTTTAAATTTTCTTAAGTTCATACCAACCTTTTTTTAGTATTTTAACAGTAGTAGACAAGGGAAAAACTTCGTTGAAATAAAAAGAAATATTGAATTAAATCAGGGGTGGCCAACCCCGGCCCGCCTTGAATATTTTTTTCTAAAATGAAATTGGCCAAACACAAAACACGCTCAAACATAACAGACACTAACCTACAACACCCATTACGGTGTGCAAATACCAAAATGAGATCGATTTGCAAAAATTAAGTGAAAGAGTGGAGAAAACAAGTATCGCACTGGTAAAAATAAATATATTTTAATGATTTCATTTTTTTTTATTTCGTTTATATTTATATATTTCTTATATTTCATATTTAGTGTTGTATATGTCTTTACAAGGTGCATTTAGTATCATTATTATTCTATTATCTATGTTTGCATGTAAGAATAATGGTAAACACAACAATAATAACTCATCATATTTCAATTTCTCACTCCAAAAATGTTTATAGCGGGTCTAAATCGTATATGGAGACAAATAACTTTATATGCGCCCCGCGGAATTATGATGCATTTTCAAAGTGGCCCGCAAGATCATTTGGGTTGGCCACCCCCTGGATTAAATACATCGGATATCATCGGCAGCTTCAAGAAGCTGCTCCATAGAACAGATCATCTGCACATAGTGTTACTAAGAATATCTGCTGATGATTTGTGTTGGTGCGAAGCAGCCGCTAGCTTCTATCTTGAGTTGGAGTCCTTTGAAGTTATGCGATAATATATTGAAAAAAAGCAGATAAAGACTAATAGCGAATATCTGCTGCTCCATAATGTTCATCTTTATAACCTTATTATGATGCTTAATAGTGATAGATAGAATAAATGAACTATTAGTTGCCCCAAATAGTAATCGACATAATCTAAATACTTAAAAATTTTTAATTACAGAATTAACCACAGTCAAATCATAAAAATCTTAAGAAATTTCTAACTTCATTTTTTGCTCCAGTTTAGCATTATCTGTAATTTCTTTCAAATATTTTCATTTTTTTTAAATTCAAAAATACCATTTAAGATATTTCAATTTAAAGACGTTATTTTTAATAATTTCTCACTCAAAATCAAGAGGTAAATTTATGTCCCAGTTAATGCCCGATTCCATTATTCCTGCAAAACATAATACTAATAACAAAAGGAGCAATGAATCTTATAAGAACATATATTATAGCAGTTTGGCAACCATTATAGCAATTTGTTGCGCTGTATGTTTAGTTATATTTTTCCATTCAAATGTTTAAAAATTTTGTTTCATATCAATCGTCAATGTATCTTCTTAATTCCTGTAGCCTAGTGGTTATCGCTCTGGTTGGTATCACAGGCTTCAAGGTTACTGGTGGTGGCATGATGTTTGTTAGTGGTTCAGAATCCACGTTAAACTGTAGGTGTCCTGGTCTGTTTAGCCTTCGTTTGCACAAGATGATAATAGAGCAACAAACCAAACCAATCTTCATAATTCCTAATTATACCAAAAACTTTCGATAGCATTGAATTTAAGTTGTCTTCTTTGAATTTGATTTTTCCAAAGAAGACAATTCAAGTTCATACCAGCTTCTTTTTAGTATTTTTACAGAAGTAGCAGACGATTAAAACGCTTCATCGAAACAAAAAAAAAAACATTGATTTAAATAGCAGCTTCAAGAAGCTGCTCCATAGAACAGATCACATGCACATAATGTTAACATATCAAGCGCATTCGTTGCTTCACAGTGTCCTTCTTTATAACCTTTAATACGATGTTTAATAGTGATATACAGAATAAACGGACTATTTGCTGCACTAAATAGTAATCAACATAATCTAAATACTTTTTAAAATTTTTAATTACCGAATTAACCACAATCAAATCATAAAATTCTTAAGAAATTTCTAACTTCATTTTTGGCTCCAGTTTACCTGTATCTGTAATTTTTTCAAATATTTTCATTTTTTTTTAAATTCAAAAAATACCATTTAAGATATTTCAATTCAAAGACGTTATTTTTTTAATTTCTCACTGAAAATCGAGATTTAAATTTATATCATATTTGCCCGATTGTTATATTACCCGCATTACAAAAGTAATCCTAATAACAAAACGAGCATTGAATCCTATGTTTACATATATTATAGCCATTTGGCAGCCATTGTAGCAGTTTGTTGCGCTGTATGTTTAGTTAATTTTTGTTTCATATCAATCTTTCAATGTATTTCTTCTTTCCTAATTATACCTAAAAACTTCCGACAGCTTTGGAATTAAGAAAAAATTTTATTTAATTTTTTTTTCATTTAATTTTCAAATTTAAAGTATTTATTTTAAATTTTCTTAAGTTCATACCAACTTTTTTAGTATTTTAACAGTAGTAGACAAGAACAAAGCTTCGTCGAAATAAAACAAAAATATTTTTATTGAATCAGGAGTGGCCAATCAGGAGTGGCCACTGCCCGACTTGAATATTTTTTTTCTAAAATGAAATTGACCCAACACAAAACACGCTCAAACATAACGGACGTTAACCCAATACGATGTGCAAATCCCAAAATGAGATCATTTGACAAAATAGCTAATGAAAGAGTGGAGAAAAAATATCTCACTGGTAAAATAAATATATTTTAATGATTTCATTTTTTTTTTATTTCATTTATATTTACATATTTCTTATATTTCATTATCAGTGTTATATAGGGCTCCCTGAGTGGTCCGTTTCTATTTAACATCTACATATATAAATGATATCCCAACACACACTTAAGCTTATATGGGATGACACAGCAGTTGCGGTCTCCATCTCTCTCTCCGTGCGGTCTACACGAACTCTCTAGTAAATTAAATAATTATCTCACGCAGCTCGAAGCCTGGCTCACGCAATGGAAAATTAAAATTAACATAGGCAAAACCGAAGTTGTACTCTTCACGAGACGCAGAATCCTTCCACCTGATATTTTCCTCTTTAATCAACCCATTAAATGGACTAACAATACTAAATACTTAGGTGTATATCTTGACAGCAAACTAACTTATTCTAATCATATTAATCATATTAAACATAAATATAATATTTCTCTGCGCATGCTATATCCTTTATTAATAGAAAATCACTCTTATCCTTGGATAATAAACTAATCATTTACATGTATTATTTGCGTCCCATTATTTTATGCTAGCCCAGTTTGGGGTACTGTTGCAAAGATACCACATTCACTACATTAGTAGACTTAAAAATAAAATTCTAAGAATGATTACTGATTCTCCGTGGTATTTTAGAAATGATGACATTCGTCACAGTCTTGCCCTCCCTTCTATTTCAAAATTTTATGCTCAAGCTTGCTGAAAAATTCTATGCAAATCTTGAACATATTCCGAATGATGAAATTCGTAATCTCCCGAGATACGATTTTACTCTGCCGGAAAATGCTAAACGCCCCAGGGCGGTTCTTTTACAATTTTACAAAAGTTCCTAGATGAACTCATCATTTCTAGCAGCGGTTACCCTATCCTCCTGTAGAATCTCTTTTTTTAATTTGCTATTTTAGTGTTTTATATTATTCATTTTCTTCTTAAAATTTTGAATTTGGGGACATTTTCCTTAACTACTTATTTCCTGTTTTTTGATAACCATGTTTCTCCTACTTATCGCCATGTACTCATTTTGACCAGATAGGAGTTTAAGGCCCCCTGGGCTTTTACAAGGTACTCCGATAAATTGTAAGAGTGACTGACTGACTTAGTGTTCTATATTTCTTTACAATGTGCATTTAGTACCATTATTACTCTATTATCTATGTTTACATGTAAGAATAATAGTAAACACAACAATAATAATTCATCATATTTCAATTTCTCACTGCAAAAAAATGTCTACAGAGGGTTAAATCTTACTTGGGGACATATAACTTTATATGTGGCCCCGCGGAGTTAGGATGCATTTTCAAAGTGGCCCGCAAGATCATTTGGGTTGGCCACCCCTGGATTAAATACATCGGAAATCATCGGCAGCTTCAAGAAGCTGCTCCATAGAACAGATCACCTACGTCATAGTGTTACCAAGAATAACTGCTGCTTCATAATTTTAGTCTTTATAACCTTAATATGATGCTTAATAGTGACAGATAGAATAAATGGACTATTTGTTGCACCAAATAGTAATCGACATAATCTAAATACTTTAAACTTTTTAATTACCGAATTAATCACAGAATTATCAAATCATAAAAATCTTAAGAAATTTATAACTTCATTGTTAGCTCCATTTTAGCAGTATCTATGATTGTTTTCAATAATTTTCATTTTTTTTTAATTCAAAAAATATCATTTAAGATATTTCAATTTAAAAACCTATTTTTTTTTAAATTTTTCACTCAAAATCAAGAGGCAAATTTTTTGTCCAGTTAATGCCCGATTGTCATATTTCCTGCAATCCAAAAATAATCCTAATAACAAGACGAGCATTGAATCCCATATCATATATTATAGCCGTTTGACAGCCATTGTAGCAGTTTTTGTTGAGCTGTTTATTTAATTATATTTTCCCAATCAAATGTTTAAAATTTTTGTTTCATATCAATCTTCAATGTATCTTCTTCATGTAATTCCTAATTATACTTAAAACTTCCGATAGCTTTGGTTTAAGTTGTCTTTCTTTGGAATTTAATTTTTTTTCATTTAATTTTCAAAGTTATAGTATTAATTTAAAATTTTCTTAAGTTCATACCAACCTCTTTTAGTATTTTAACAGTAGTAGACAAGGAAAAAGCTTTGTTTAAATAAAAAATATTGGATTAAATCAGTGGTGGCCAACCGCGGCCCACCTTGAATATTTTTTTTTTTTTTCTAAAATGAAATTGACCAAACACAGAACACGCTCAAACGTAAAGGACGCTAACCCATTACGATGTGCAAATACCAAAATGAGATCCATTTGCAAAAGCTAAGTGAAAGAGTGGAGAAGCAAATATCGCACTAGTAAAATAAATATATTTTAATGATTTCATTTTTTTTTTTTGTAATTTCATTTATATTTATATATTTCTTATATTTCATTTTTAGTGTTGTATATTTCTTTTACAATGTGCATTTAGTATGATTATTATTCTAATATCTATGTTTACATGTAAGAATAATAGTAAACACAATAATAATAACTCATCATATTTCAATTTCTCATTCCAAAAAGGTCTATAGCGTGTCTAAATCTTATAGGGGGCATGTAACTTTATATGCGGCCCTCGGAGTTCTGATGCATTTTCAAAGTGGCCTACAAGATCATTTGGGTTGGCAACCCCTGGATTAAATACACCGGAAATCATCGACAGTCTTCAAGAAGCTGCTCCATAGAACAGATTATCTGCACATAGTGTTACCAAGAATTTCTGCTGCTTCATAATGTTCATATTTATAACCTTAATATGATGCTTAATAGTGATAGATAGAATAAATGAACTATTCGTTGCACAAAATACTTTAAAAATTTTAAGTACCGAATTAATCACAGAATTATCAAATCATAAAAATCTTAAGAAATTTCGATCTTCATTAGCAATTTGAATTTGTTGAAAAGCCTTTTCAAAATCTGCACAAGATGCAATTTTATAAATTCGACATTTTAAAATTATATCTAACAAATTAGGGTTTAAATTTGGGCCAGATATAAAACAGTCCTTGAGAAATAAAGCATCTTAACTTTTGATAAAGCGTCGTAAACTATTCCAACTTTAGTTGTTGAATTGCCCTTCCTTATAACGGGTCTATGAGGCATATGATAATAGTTACTTTCTTCAATAAATTTATATTCTTGAATAATTTCTTCGTTATTTTGTTCACATATATTGTTATTATATAAATTGAATAAAATATTATTTCATTTATTTTCTAATCCAAGAAATCGCTGTACAGCTGCAATGAAATTACCTTTTGATTCCGATTTGTTTTCTTACACAAACACTTTTATTTCCTATCTGCATTATTAAATTTCAGATTATCATCAAAAACATTAATGTTGCTTAAATTAATTTTAGAAAATGTTTAATTTTTTTTTGTCAATTTGTATTCAATCAAATTGCAAAATGATTGTAGATCAGATGTCTTTGTTTCATCACTAGATAAAAATAACCTATTATCTCTAACATAACTTTGATTTTTTTTTTGAAACTTTGATCTTTTTCAGTAATGAATAAATTTGCATCCATCTTTGTAATATTTCCGCTTTGTATATACCATAAATATTCAGTTCCAAAAGTTTATTTATTTTTTTATCGTTGGGGTTTTCGATTCTGCAAGCATCCAACCTCGCCTCTTCATAAATTCTCAAAATTATTATTTTATATCTACCACTATTAAATTTCAAATTATCATTAAAAATATTATTATTGTTTAAATCAGTTTTAGAAAGGCTAGCCCAGTTTGGGTTCTGCTGCAAGATACCACATTAACTACATTAGTAGACTTGAAAATAAATTTCTAAGAATGATTATTGATTCTCGGTGGTATTTTAGAAATGATGACATTCGTCACAGTCTTGCCCTCCCTTCTATTCAAAAATTTTATGCTCAAGCTTGTTAGAAATTCTATGCAAATCTTGAACATATTCCGAATGATGAAATTCGTAATCTTCCGAGATACGATTTTACTCTGCCGGAAAATGCTAAACGCCCCCAGGGCGGTTCTTTACAATTTACAAAGTTCCTAGATGAACTCGTCCTTTCGTCATCATTTCTAGCAGCGGTTACCCTTCCTGTGGAATCTCTTTTTAATTTGCTATTTTTATTGTTTTATATTATTCATTTTCTTCTTTAAATATTTAATTTGGGGAATTTTTCCTTAACTACTTATTTCCTGTTTTTTATAACCATGTTCCTCATAGTTATCGCCATGTACTCATTTTGACCAGATAGGAGTTTAAGGCCCCCTGGGCACAAGGTACTCCGATAAACTGTAAAGATTGTGTTTTAGAAAGCCAACGATTTAATCATTTCTGTTTTATTTCTTTTTTCAATCTCTCTACCCAGGGTATTTAATTTCCTTTGTGTGCTCTTCCAGATACTCGTTCATTTTATTTTAATTCTCCCATGTATTTTAATTACTTTCATCTCTTATTATTAAATTAATAATAAAAAAAAACCCTCGCTCTATTAAACTTTCTTTTAGTATTTGGGCAAGATTCCTTTTAGTCTTTTTACCGCTTTTTTCCCCCAACAATGCTCTTTCATCTTTCAATGGACAATCAAGATAGAAGCTAACGGCTGCTGCGCGTTTTGGAACTTCAACAAAACTGTTTCAAAATCATTATCTGTTTTGGAAAACGTTTAATCTTTTTTTTCAATATCTATTGAATCCAACTTCTTACAAAATGATTGTAGATCAAATGAATTGTTTCATCATTAGATAAAAATAGCCAATTAACTCTCCGCACAACTTTGGTCATTTTTGCCCATTAAAAAGTGATCCCAAAGATCGTAGGAGTAACAATAAATTTTCATTCACCTTTGTAATATTTCCGCTTTGTATATGCCAAAATATTCAGTTCCAGAAATATATATATATTTTTTTTCATCGTTAGTGTTCAATTCTGCAGGCACCCAATAGCGCCTCTCCATAAATTCTTAGATGTTTTGGCATTTTGAAGGACTTTGAAGAACTATACCAGATATCAGATCTGAAGCAAGTACTTCAATTATTATATTAGTATGGGAGTATCTGCATCTGGTAAATCTCAAATTCTTTTTCGTCTCCCTAGTACCTCTTAAATAAAATAAACTATTAAGCGTTCTTCTTTCCAAATGAGAGGTAATTTTTTTTCATGGGATAATTTTTAGCAATATGACTTCTTTCGCTTTCTGTATCCTAACATACTTACTAGTTTTGATTTAGTTTAGATTGATCAATTATTAAACATGTTTGCACTACATGTTAAGCTTGGCTCCGGAATATTGAGTTGCAATACTGATACAACCGTGTTATTTTCGGGCTCTTCTGTTATAACTGTCTTATGTTCCTAAGATATGGAAAAACAAAAAAAGTTTATTATGGGTTTTACTTTTACAATTTTCAATTTCGATCTAGACCATTGGTAGCCAACCAAATGATCTTGCGAGGCCACTTTGGAAATGCATTATAACTCCGGGGGCCGCATGCAAAATTATATATCCCCTTATTAGATTTAGACCCACTATAAACATTTTTGGGTGAAAAAATTAATACATGAGTTATTATTAGTGTGTTTTCTATTATTCTTACATGTAAACATAGATAATATAATAATAATGATACTAAACTCACAACTGCGCGTATCTATGTATGGTAACTGTAAGTATTTAAGTGAAACATAAAGACCTGATATAAGTATTAGATGTTCCAAGATGCGCACGCATCATGAATTCGAAGAATATAATTTTAATTATTCTGCAGACTCATAACTGTAAACTCATAAATAAAACAAGCAATATCTGTCATTTATTCGCAAGAATATTATTTTAAAATCACAGTTAATTTTTGATTATATGGATGCTCAAATAATATATTTTTTTAATATATTGGTTTTCCCTGAATTGGCCATTATAAAATAAATATATTTTTGTAAAAGTGTGATAAATCTCACTTGCGGGTCACAATAAATCATCCATCTTCTTTCTTTAATTTTAGTCTTTTTTTTATCATCGCAATAGTTATCATATTTTATAGACACGTGTTTATGATATTTGCATAACACGTACATAACTTATTTACCGATGTATTAAAAGAAATGGATTGTTTCAAATTAATAGAATGCGCCTTTTTATTTGTAACATACAACTGATTAAATGGGGTTTTTTAAGCATTTCTTGAATTATTAACTCTTAAAGTGACTTTGTGATATTCAAGTGATATCTCAAAGTGGTATTAAAGTGATGTATGATATTCAAGTAATATTAAAGTGAGTTCGCGATATATTTTGTTTTTAAGCAATTCAATTGATTCGATTACATTAAAATTTTCTTTTGAAGTTCTTTTTCTGTTAAATTGATGTGTTAAATCTTGTGGAAATAATTTTGGATAATGGATTCAATAGATTTCCATAATTACCACTTTATATATTGTGAATTTACATTTTTTAACACTGATTTCTATTTGATAATACAATTTAAGTCATCTATAAACATTATTTGAATATCAACAAGCTCTAAATTTAAAATTTTATTTTATGATTATTTATTATTAAATCTTTACGAACATATCTATCTTTCAACAATTTTAAACGAGAATCATAATTCTTTCTCATCAAGTAAAGATTTTAAATATATAAACTTTTTTACTTTACTTAAACAATTGTTTTCATCAATTGAATTTAAAAAAAAACATTATACGATTCTAACCACATTTTAAAATTACCTGATAAATTTGATATTGTTTATTTGGGAAATTTTAAATCTTGAGTGCTATGCATTACTTCTGATTTACATTCTGCTAATTTATATTCAGATAGTTGTGTACAATTCAGTTCTTTAATTTTCTTAGAGAAACGGAATATGCAAAAAAAAAAAAAAAAAATTATTATTATACTTATTCTTCATCAGCTACTATCTCATTTCCTATGTCACCAACTTTAAGTAAATTTTGTATTTCTTTATTTAATTCTTTTAGAACGTTAGATTTTTCATTCAACCATTCATATTGCAATTCAAAACTATCAACACAATTTCTTGAATTTCTAATTTATTTACTACACTATTAATCAATATAGTAATAATTATTTGTCGAAAATCTACGCTCTTTATCACTAATAAAATACTCATCTACATTTATTACATGCGTCCCATGATCACATACACAAGTCCGGTTTGCGGCTCAGCAGGCAAATCAAATTTGAAATTGTTCAAAAGCAGGAAAATAAAAGTTCTTCGAATGATTACAAATTCTCCTTAGTGCTTCGGAAATGCGGATATTAGAAACTCTCTTGACCTTCCCAGTATTAGAAAATTATCTTTAATACATCTAAAATGTTTTATGACTCTATCCCTTTTACTGGTAATTCTGTTCTTAGATCCATCCCAATTTATGGCATTACTCTAATTGAAAATAGAAAGCGTCCTAGAACTGATCTCAGTATCCTTAATTAGTGTTCTCTTCCTAGTCTTCTCTTTCTGAAGTGCCACAGAGCAAGCTCCGCTTGTTGCCAGCTCAATCATCCTTTTCAATGTATTAATTATAATTTCCTATTTTCCCATTTGAATATCCACCATTCTCTCAAATTGCAAACAATCCCTCAATTTATTCAAAAACTTGCCTATAACTTTTACACGAATCTTCCTAATACTCAAAACGATTGAATCAAACGGCTCCCAGATTATGACATCCAAAACCCCAAAAATGCTAAACGTCCTCGAACCTCTCTCATAATTGATTCCACTTCCCACCCCTGACTTGTTCCCGTCTTATTTTACACAATGCATTTTTTGCAATTATTTCTCCTTACGTTGTACTTCTTTTATTTTTTAGATTAATTCTTTCTGTTTACTTATATTTATCTCGAATCTTTTCTTGAACTCTGCTTCTTAATTATTTTTATTTGTTTTTATATGTTTATATATTAAATATAAATGATAGAATAATAAATAAAAAAATGAATAAATAAAACCCCTCGATTTGTTTAGATTACTTCAAAACTTTATATGTCTCTTTCTTTTAATTCTTTATATATATGTATATACACTCAAGAGCCAAAACATTATGACCACCTGTCAATAACGAATTGGCTCACCTTTGGTGCGCAACACAGCTTCGCTTGCGCCTTGCCATGGATGCCACAAGTCCTTGGTAGATGGCCGGAGACAGATTGTACCAGATGTTTAAGCAACGGTCAAGTAAATCCGAGATATTGCAAATTGGTGGTCTTTGAACTCTTAGCTGCCGTCCCAGGACATCCCAAATGTGTTCTATCGGATTGATATCCGGTGAGTTAGGCGGCCAGGACATTAACTGGAATTTAGCATCATGTTCCTGGAACCACTCCAACACAATTTTAGCCTTGTGACAAGGGCGTTGTCCTGTTGGAACATTCCATTTCCAGCTGGAAAACAGAGGCCATGTAAGGGTGAAACTGGTCCGCAATGATGTTCAGATACCCTGTAGCATTCATGGTCTGCTCTACCACAACCACGGATCCCAGAGACGCCCAAGAGAACGTCCCGCAAGGCATAATACCGCCACCACCGGCCTGTGTATGACCTACTGTACATTGAGGGAGCAACTGTTCGCCTGGAAGACGGCGTATCCTGACACGGCCATCGGCGTGATGAATGACAAACCGTGATTCATCTGACCAGGCAAACTCTCCCCACTGATAAATGGACCAGTCACGATGTTCCCGGCCCAGCGCAGGCGCAGTTGGCGACGACGCTTGGTCAGCAAAGGCACACGAGTGGGGCGTTTGCTGCGTAGCCCCATAACCAACAGTGTCCGCTGAACACTGTGCTCCGACACTATTCTACTTGGCCCTGCATTGTATTGGGCTGTCAGCTGAGCCACTGTTTGGCTCCGGTTTTGCTTCACCATGCGGGACAGTCTCCGACGTCCTTTTTCTTTGATAGCGTGTGGACGTCCAACACCATGTCGTCTACTGCTGGTTTCACCGCCATTCATCCACTTTGCATAAGTACTAACAACTGTAGATAGCGAACAACCCACGAGTAGTGCAGTTTCGGAAATACTTGTTCCGAGCCTTCGAGCCATTACAATATGCCCTCTATCAAAGTCGCTTTAGATCCGCAACTTTTCTCATCACACACAGAAGTAAGTGAAAAGAATGATTTTCAGACTTTCCAGCAGCAGTTAAATACCACTTCCATCTGATCACGTGCCTTCCACGTCATCCAGGCGAGTTCATTGCAAAATGTAGAGGTGGCAATAATGTTTTGGCTCTTAAGTGTATATATCTGGGCCAGTCACCTATTAGTCTTTACCTGCTTTCTTTTCAATGTATTATCTCATAACTTCAAAGGACTCCAACTCAAGATAGAAGCTATCGCAGCCAAGGTGCTTCGCACCAACACAAATCGTCGTCGTCCTTTTGAATATATTCGTATATGTATCTATTCTCCTTTTTTTAAATATATTTTTAAAAAAAAATTTAAAAAAGGCATAACAGTTCAACGGGCATAAATCAAAGGCAATGTTTCCATAAGCAAGAACAATAAGCGTGTGGCTGCTCTGCAGCCAAGAGCTTCTGTTCATCCTTCAGTTGATCCTATAGTAATAATTGTTTTAAAAGTTAATATTTTTTTACTTTAAAATTTCCATTTTAATTACATTTGAATTTCAATCAATCAAAATATTCAGCAATAAAATAAGTTTTACCTAGATTTCAAGTAATTCTTCATCTAAATGATCTTTCTTTTTTTTTCAGGTTTTGGCACCAAAAAATGGTTGTACGTCGATGATGATGGTTCAAGATGGGAGAGATTATGATAACTAACACAATTCAAAAATGTTCTTTTCTTTTCACTTTATTAACATGCTTTGAGAACTATTTACCCATATACGTTTAATCAAATATTATCCCGCTATTTTAGGAATCAAATGACAAAATATATAAGAAAAACATTTTCCCTCCTTAATTCTGCTTTATAAGAGGCCAAGACATATCACTAATTGATGGCTGTTGTTCATTCCAGATAGGAAGTGTTGGTGATGAGTACTTAAGGGCATCAGCAAAGCCTACATTTGAGGTTGCTAGAGTCTATTGCTGGATGGTTCTTCTAGCTGATAATTGTAGCTGCATACGGTTTTGGTTTTGGAAATAACGGGCAGCCCATCCAGGCAACTAGATGTCCAATAGATCCACAGTTTATATATTTGGTAAGGAAACAGTTTCAGTAGGAGAAAATTTAGTATCTTATTTCAAGTAATGTTCTTCTCCACACTTGAAGCAACGGGGTTTGTATCACAACTTGAAAAACTGTGGTGAAAATAGTTACATCGAAAACATTGTGTAGCTATTGGTCTCTTGTTGCTTTTTCGATTTTGACCGTAAATAAAGATGGGGCCCGAATGGCCGAGTGGCTAGCGCTCTGGCTCTCGGTACCACAGGTTTCGGTGTCATGGATGTTTGTAGTTGTTCGAAGTCCACTGTATATCGTAGGTCTCTGTCTAACAGGATCATAGAGCGTTGCGGGGGCAATGTTACTCCGCCTCTGTGGCTTATGTTCAAGTTTACACGCGCCCCTGGGTAATGCGAAGTGAGTAACATCTGTGCAGCGCTTGCTTTAAGGCATCCAAGACAGCTGTCTGTGTGTTTACCAGCTGCATAAGAAAAAAAAAAAACCGTAAATAAAGAAGGCGAATTTGTTTGAATATTTCATCAGCTACTTAACTCAAGTCAATAATGAGATATGAATAAATTTCCGTGATACCACATAGAAAATCCCAATATTTGAACAACCACATTTTTCGCTTTAATATTTTGTCTTGAACTTGATTCATATAAAGATGGTTCTATCAACAAACTCGATGTCTCCATCAATGCATATAAATTAATGTAATAAGAAGAAAAATTCAGAACCTTTAATGTTTTTTAAAATGAAAGCTTTGAAATTCTTGTCAACCTGCATTTAAATCTTTTACAAAAATAATTTCAATGGTTTATTTTAAAGAATTCGGATCTCCAACCTCTGCTGGTTTCGCTCATTAACCTTCGTGATTTTCTTTTGAACAAGTGCTTCAATTAACGATTTTAAGGTTCGATGAACAATGCTAGTGAAAGATGTGCTGTTTGAAATACATTTTGGATAAACAAATAACCAAGTAGTGTTCAATGACAACAAAATAAATGCAGATTTTCTACGGTTGAAAGAGTTCTTGATTGGTAATGGTCTTTTTATTTATTATTAATATTTCTTTTCTTGTGTATCTATTTTATGGTCTTTGGGTGAAGATAGTAATCTTTCTGATGTTCTGCAGAAATCTGGAATTGAAAAAATTAGATGCTATACAAGTTGAAAACGACGGCAAAATGTGGGGCAGAAGAATCTGCTTCCGATTCTCTTCCGAATCTGCTTCCGATTGGCACTACACTTTAAGGTTTTTTTTGTATCTGCACGAAATCTATCTTTAGTCTTCCCAGCTACAACGACTCTTCTTCCTCTTAATATTTTTGTTTCTTACTTGTATGATATTTTATTTTTGGATATAATTCAATAATATTATTTCAGAATGGATGAAATTTTACACATTCTTTCTTCTTAATTAAAAAAAAATTTTTATGATTATTCAAGTTTTAAAATGTTTAGTGAGCTTGTGCAGTTGAAAAAACAAAAAAAATAAAATAAAATTGAAAATGTCGTCTGTCCTCTCTCATGCACTATTAATCAAATAATCTGAAAAAAAAATATGCTTGATGATTCCAGTTTTTAAACAATGAGCATTTGATTTGATTTGGTCTGTCGCTCTACAGTCATCTTGTGCACACTTTGGCCTAATTAGACCGGGACCTGTAGTTTAAAGTGGATTCCGAACCACTAACAGACATCCATGCCACCTGTTAAAACCGACATAGAAATGATGCCGTTGTCTACGTATACTCGTAGGACGGCCAAATAATTTAACATTAATATAAAAACAATTAATAAAAAATACGAAAATGAATACTGAAACAAACAACTATTTACCTTACTTTTAATGAATACTAATATATACAATTACAATCAAATTTAGGATTTTTACATTGGCACTTGAAACAGAATAAATAAAAAATGTTTATAGAGAAGCAATCATAATATTACGCATACCTCAAAGAAATATTCCCATGAGTGGGTAGGCAGTGCATTTACCAGTAGCCTCAAAACCTTTTAACAAAAGAATGCTCCCCACAAATTCAAAGATGGACATAGATCTATGTTATAAATTATCCAAGTAGCCATTCTCGCAGCAAAAAATTGTGTACCAGGCTCACGCACTGTCGCAGATCGTTCGCTTTGCTTTCAACGGGTCTTCCTTTTTGCCCGCAAAAACTCCAAAAAAGGGTCCCACCAAAACCGACCGGTTCTTTTGGACCTGACCGTGTGACCGGGAGGGGTTATCTACCATTCCTGGATTCATACAAAAAATAAAGGAAATACCCCCACTTACCCACACACAACAGGATAATTACCAGTCACAACTCCACCGTTAGGATTCGAAGCCCATGGTACCAATGGCCTCAAACAATAAAAATGGTGATATTTATGCTAATTACATTATACTGAATACGAAAATTAAATCATCCAAGTTAGTTCATCAAATATGCAAAATAAGCAGCCTGACAATGTGTTGTGTATGGATGTACATTGTAAATTTTTCTGTAGTGTTTTTAAATTGAACGTGTTTTTCAAGAGAGATCCTCATTCGTTGGTTAAAACTAAAAGGCGCCATATAAGTGATGATTGATTGGTAGACTTGTGAGGGTCCAACCACTGATGAGGTTGACCAAGATCTGAATATTTCACAAAGTGTCAGATTTGACACTTTAGCGAAATATTCAGATCAAGAGCAGCTTTTTAAGCAGTGGATCAGAGAGTAAAACCTGATCAAAAAGCAAACCAAGAACAACAATTGTATCCGAAGACTAGTTTCTAACAGTACCAGCTCGAAGAAATCATGGGGTCCACAAGAGAGATGGTTTTATTCAGATTTCCAGGTTCCACGGAACTCCTCAAATCAATCATTTTTACTATTGCACGCTATCTTATTCAACATATCCTCGAAGAAATGATATCACATATCACCAATTTTAAAAGAAAAAATTCCATAAGGAAAACCCCAGCTGATCTAGATCCACAGAAAGACCAAGAATTAGATGAGATCAAGTCGAGGAGGACTTGAAAGACACTCAGTGTTACTAACTGAAACAAAGGGCAACTAGTCATGTGGAATGGCAAAAAATCTTGAAGGAGGTCAGGGTCTTTCAAGGACTGTAGCACCAAAGATGATGATATGGATATACACTGGTGTCCAAAAGTTAAGCATAATTGATAATTATGTGAATAAGAAGGAACTGTAATGTCAGAATGGCGGGAAACATGATATGCGAGTGTAAAATGGTTATAAAATAAGAAAGCAAATCAAAATAACGATAATAATTAATTTTATTATCCAAAGTAGCAGTTTGAAAGAAAACTGAGCATAGCAAGGGTTCACACTTTAAAGAAAAAATGAAAGAAAAACATTAAATAAAAAATACTGATGCTGCAGTTTAATAAGGCGTGTGGGTCACCTCTGACAGCCAGGCACGCTGCACCGCGATTTACCATACTTGCTATGAGATGATGAATGCGTTGTGGGCTCAAACGGTTCCAAGCTTCTTGAAGAGCTCTCTTCAGTTTCTAGCGGAGCTTGATGGGTGCGAAAGGGCTGCAATTTGTCTCCCGAGCATATCCTACATGCTCGATAGATTTAAATCAGGGGAGTTCGCAGGCCACGACATGCGCTGGATGTTTTCCGTTTCGGGGAAGTCATCAACCAGCATCGATTGGTGACATGGCGCATTATCATCCATGAACATGAAGTCAGGACCGACAGCACCTCGAAACAAGCGAACATAAGGCTCAAGAACTTCGTCTCTGTATTTTGACCAGTCACAGACCCCGTGTCAAAGAAATGGTGGTCTGTGGTCGTCCATCATGATGCCTGCCCATACCATTACCCCCCTTGATGGAAAATAATGTCTTCTGAAAAGTTTTTTGCATAAACACAATGTTTCTTCACACCTAATTAATATCCGCAAGAAATTTTGGAATAATTTTACTAATATTTAAATTACTCCATGTTTTTCGCATTTTACGACTTAGCCAACTTCTGGACACCAGTGTATAATGTCACTTTTTGCAGCAAAGATACCCTACTACTATACCACACCACATCACTGTGCTTAGAGCTGAGTTGCCCCTTTACAGTTTGGGAATGATGTCAGGGAGAAGTGAGACTCTGTGATCATATGAGACCGAGACCTACAGCTTAAAGTAGATTACACGAACCACTACAAGCATCCAGGCACAAAGGGATTCGAACCCAACACCTGTTCTACCAAGCGCTAACCACTCGGCCATCAGGCCCTGCAAAGGTACTTCGAATGTAAACTTCCGTTGATCTTGAATACAATTCTAAAATCAGAATGACGAAATTTCGCTGATGGCACAACGTTTTCGGTCTTTTCCCCACGGGCAAAAGAGTAATAAGTTTTCTTTTTAGAATATCAAAATTTGAAATTGTACGTATATGTAGTAAATTTTATTTGCATTATATTTAAATTAATAGGCCAAATATAAAAAATTTTATACTAAGAATAAACAGTACTAAAAGAAAATGAAATTCAGTTATAAATCTATTCTATGTGCATTATTAGTGAAATGAAATTTTATTTTAGAAAATAATATTTTGGAAATTTTTATACTAAATAATGAATTAAAAACTTTTAGAGTAAAAAGAAACCAGCAGATGTAAGAAAATTCTCTTTTGTTATGACAATTTGTTATGATTATTCATTCCTTCAGTTATTCTGAGTTTTTAATAATGAATAAGATATAATCAGAATCTTAAATTTTATTAATACTAGGAAATAGTTAAAGAATTTAAATTCTACAATAAGAAAATTTTAGTTCATGTGAAAATTAAAATTTATCAGTCAAACACAAGAAACAAATATACAGGCTTTGAACATTTTTTTTCACATAAATGTTTTTTCCACAGTGAGAGTTAAACATGTTCTTTAACTTCATATAAGCTTTATGTTTTAAATATTAGTACTTGAAGCTAGTTTAAATTCCCGTCTTCAAAATTTCATCATTTCATTCTATATGATAATTATTTATTATTTGTCAAACACATAAATTTCAAACATTTTATTTCACAATGTAATTTTTTAGATAGTAAGTGTTAAAAGGACAATTAATTTCAATAAACAAGACTTTAGTTAAAGTATTACTAATGCATGAAATTATTTCAAATCCCATTAACGTTCCAAATCCTATCTCTATGTCAAATCCTATTATTAATCCTATTATCTAACTTCATTCCAAGTAATCAACGAAGCTTCTTAGCAGTCAAACACATACAAATTTCAAACATGTTTTACTAATACAAAGCAATTATTAAAACTAAATAAAAATAATTTTTAACACAACAGCTTTTTTTTTTTTTTTTTGTTAATGTTTATTAATTTTGGAATATTTTTAGGTGTTATTTTTTTTTTTCTTTTTTTTTTTTTTTGTAAATGATGATTTTTGAATTTGATCTTTTTTTTTTTAACTTGCATCACTTTTTAAAGTGTGTTGGTAGATAACTACACAATAAATTTTAGTTAAACAAATCAGAATACCAACTTTTGCGATTTGGCATAACAAAATCATTTTCATAAAGATATATTTATAATTAAATCAGAAGACATTTCTCCTTTTGATTTGAAAACTTTCAAGAATTATTTTCAATTAAATCTGATAATAACTTTTTGGTATCAAATATATAATTATTTTAAAGACAAATCATTTACTAATTTTTGATGAATATATTAGCCCTTTGTTTTATTTACAGCTAGAATTAATTTTAAATACATCTAAATTAAATTCCATATATATAATTAACTTTCCTTTATGTTTAAATATATAACACCTTGTTACGTCGAAACCCATATCCCCCTGTTTGGGGAGATTCAACGCCCCATGTCCAAGAAAAACATCCTGTCTGTGGGGGTGTCTGGGGCAAAGGTGCAGCTGACGGGAGAGAGAGAGAAAGAATGTAAGAAGGTCAGTTAAATTTCTACTACGACCTTAGAGAGAACAGTCGTGGCGAGCATCTATGCGAGTTTGATGTCTGCATAAACGGGTGTACTGACCGAGACGGTCGTGTAGCGGGCATCATAAGGTTTGATGTCTGCATAAACGGAGTTAACTACTACGACCTTAGAGAACGGTCGTGTGGTGCAAGGCATTTGCGAGTTTACGTTGCATAAACGGAGTTGTACCACGCATGAATCTTTAGAGAACGTCCGCGGCATCATGAGTTCGATGTCTTCGCATAAACGGAAAGTTGTGTACTACTTCATTTAATCATAGAGAACGGTCGTGTGGCAGGCATCTGGATGAGCTTGATGGCTGTGCATGGACAAAGAAAATTTCATACAACCATTTTGAGTATGTGTCATTCTTTCTGTTCGTGTCGAGTGATTACTTGAGTTTATTGTGTATAATTGAGCATCAAAATCACACCCTCATTGGTATTCGTTATTTGTATTGAAAATATATTGCCTTCTTTTTACAGTGCACCAAATGACACTATATGAGTAATTTTGACATACAAGAAACGAGTTCAGTCGTAGTAAAGTACTATCAAATTCCATTTTTAATTTCTTCACTCAGCTGTATTGTTTCCTTCTGTCTTTTCAAAATGTCTTTCTTATATTGCAATGATACATGACCTGCTCCATAGTGTAAATATGTCTTCCGCAACTTCATCATCATCACATCACAACAGGCTTACTGTTGTGGGCCTTGGCCTTCTTTAAAAGACATTCAGCCAGTCTGTTCTCCTCTGGCCGTCGACCCTCCAGTTTATCTTAATAACGTTAAAAATCAGAGCTCCAAAACAGTCGACCCATTCTTTTTGTCTTTCCATTTGATCGTTGTTGATTGCAATGAAAACCTTCAAAGCAGCTCTTTATCACCCTTTCCATTCTCATGAGATGACTTGCCCATCTCATTCTGTTCAGCTTAACAAATTTCAGAATGTCAATATCTCTAAAAATCTCATAAAAGTTCAAAAATTGTATCTCCCACTTCCAAATTTCATTGATACCACCAAAAATAGTTCGTAGCACTTTTCATTCAAAGATTTCCAACATTATCTCCATTCTTCTCTGTTGTTAGTGACCATGTTTTAGATACATGTTAATACTGGTCTTGTGTCTTTCGCAACTTAATAGAATTATTCCCCCAGTATTATGATCAATAACTGATTATTCCTCACTTGATAGCCTGAGGCTTGACTTGACTTGAGTTGGTACTTTGAGATGTATGCCCTGATGCTGTTTTATTCGATTTCAATTATTTTTTAGAATACAACAGATAAAAGAATTTGGCAAAAGTGAAAATGAAACCCTTATAAAGGAACCTACTCTAAAACTAGGAAAATTTTGAAAACTAGAAATTCCCTTAAAATACAAGAAACGTTGCTCGTACTTCTCTTAA